>JAOUZG010006261.1:947162-977662 GCA_026289955.1 Argiope argentata
TTGATTATTTCTGACATCAACAATTTATGCTGTGCGATAGTAACTTAGATGTAAAAGAATCTATCTTCCTTTGCTTGACAAGAATAATTTTTTCAGTTTCTCTTGTGTCGTTTTCTAGTATGAAATTATAGCAATTTTTTTAAAAAAAAATCAAGGCAATCGTTTCGAATTAATCTAGATATTAATTGAGATGTCAGAATTCCAATGAAACAAATGCAGAGGATCTCGCCATCTGAATGCAGAGGCAAACACAATTAAAATTCATCGATGTGCTGCTCTGAGAAGCTGACGAGCCGTTTAGGGGGAAGACGAAGAAAAAAGTAAATAAGACGCTGGAAGAAAAAGGGAAGGCGAGATCGTGCTTTATCTCTTCTGGCGCCAAAAATCTGCTTCGGAAGAACATTTTCTGCTGTCTTTATGAGGGCTGGGAGTGAAAGGGGTGGCGGAGAAGTCATTTCTCCTGGGAATTATCTCCTTCTAACAGTCATTTATTTTCTTTCGACATTTTTGCGAAATGGAACGCGGTTCTTCTGCCAATTGGAAATGAACTCGTTTCTGATTGGTGAAATCAGGATTGGCAGGGTGGGGAGGGGGAGGGGAAGTGATTGTTCTTGATGGTGGTATTCATACCGCAGAATTTATTTTTATTATTTGTTTCAGCAAATGTGGGTATTTTTAATTCGATCAAAAGCTTAGAGTCAGAAATAGGAATCAATTACACGTCGTTCTATTTGGTAGGGATTTATGAAAAATACGAATAGAATGTGCGTTTTATTTTGTCTAGGGTTTAAATGACTTGTTTCAAATAAGAAATTAGTTAACTGTTTAAATATTGAGGATACGCCTGAGATTTTGCAAGTACATAGAACCTTTTTCGTGAGAAAACATGGTGGAAATTACATTTATGATATATAACACTTAGTTGCTCAAAAATATATTAAATAAAATATAAAACAGTATTTTCAAATAATTAACTTTTGAAATTACACTTTTTGAAGTATTTTCAGAGCAAAGCACTTCAAACATTTAAGGATTATTGCAATTGAAGAATTGAAAAATATCCTTTTAAATTGGAATTAGTGTTTAGTGATAACAAAATAAAATCATGTTGGAAAATTCTTTTTAAAAAATAGCACGAGAAATGGTCGTTCTTTGCACTCATTGGAGAACATGTTTCTAAATTCTATTAACTATTTTAACAAGACTAAAAAAAGTTGGATTTGGGTTACGGAAAACGTCAGTAATATGAGAACAAAATATATAAAATACAGAAGAATAGTATACCGCATTTAATATTCCCCATTTAAAAATATTTGAAGCATTAACTATTGTAAATAGCAATAAGAGTTACTGCTTTTAAAAAAGTTTAAAATCTACATTGAAATTATTATTTATTCACAGCAAAAATAAACTAAATTATTAAAAATAATTTTATAAATTATGTTATTAGAAAACTAAAAACAATGTAATACTTAGAATAGAAATGTTATTAATTCATAATGAAAACTGTATTGCTATTAACGAAAATCATTTTAAGAATTATTGCACTTTGAAAGCAATAATAATAATAATAATAATACGAAAAGTGAGATTAATATTAATTCATAGTAAAAAATTACTTAATTAAATTCGAAATAAAATTTATTTGTGTCCTTTTTTTTAAAAGTAATCTTGAACTGAAAGCTCGTATCGGATTTCAGAGTTCATTTTAGCTTTATTTTATTTTTTTTAAATAATTAGAAATACATAATAATGTGCTTGAGATTAAAAGGCTTTCTTAGAAAAAAAGGGGAAATTCGCTCAATCTATAGGTATGTTTCTAAATGACTTGAATAAAGCTACTATGAACCCGGAGTTTTTATACAAAAAAAATCGAATTTTCATGATACATTTTTAAAATTTGTGGTAATAGCTTCATAAGCCAGATAACAAACTCCAAACAGGAGTGATCACTTTTGTCTAGTGGTCTAGTTACTCAGTTACGAACCATAATCACGACATGGTGACTTGCGAACTTTAAAATTTTAATCAGCTGTAATTTAATAAATCATACTTCCGTTCTTTCGAGTTCGAGCCAATCCCCATTTATCCACAATAATGGATTCGTGTCTTTATCTACTACAAGTGTTGTGGAGCCCTCTACCAGCAGCAAAAGTCATCAGCTGCATTAGAAACAACAGCCAACATCATCACCAACAATTCACATTCGCATGCCATACGCTTAGCGCAATTACATACTTCGTCTTACCACAAACTCACTAGTGGGAGAGTATGTAGTGGTAGCTTCCAAGTAACCTCCGGATACGAGTGATCACTTTTGTCTAGGGATCATGTTACGCAGCTACAAACCCTAATTACGACAAGATCATAGGCATCGGTCTCCGAGGCCCGTTCTTTCAAATTAGTTACGACCTTTTAAGAAATTATATCCGGAAACGTAATTATGTGCACCAATTTTCAAAGGTCTGGACATCTATTTTCTGATAAAAAAAAATATAAAAAGGAAATTCCTGAAATGGGAGTCCAAACTCCGTTTAATGCAATTATGTGGAAAAGGATGTTTTTACATTGAAAACCAGAATTTCTATGAAGTAAGCTTTTAAATAATTGAGTCTGCGAAGCCTATTAAAAAACTAAATTTAACTAGTTAGAAATTTAACTAAATTTAAGTTAGTTTCTTATGTTGAAATAAAATAATCTTGTACATTGACAAAAGAGAATAGAAAAGCAAAGCATTACAAAGTTATTGTTAATAAAATTACTCGGATATTACCAAAATCGGACGCGTTTTGAGTGATTCCTTATATTTTAGCAAAAGCGCAGTAATGAGGTCTTGACTTTATGACAAAAAGACTTCAAGTCTGAAATTTGATCCCACTAAACGTTCATTATATATACAGGCTTGATACACGTTAAATCATGTCGTGGCGGGTTAAAAGTTATCTAAATACATTTAATGGATTAGGAGAGTTCTAAGATATTGTTCTCATCATGTGATGAGAGTTTAAAGTTTTGATGCCCGTTCTATAAGAATACATTAGACTACTACTAAATGTTACGATAATATAATAATAAGAAGAAATAAAAAAATATCTGTTACAACTTCTTTCAGTTGGCATCTATGAAAATCATTTTTATAACCCAAAATCAAATTTATCGTTTTCTATTTACCTAAGCATAATTTTAACTTCTTAACACAAACACTTAAAAAGGGGTCGGTGTCTTATTAAAAGAGGAAACAATCCTCACATTATATTAAAGAGAACAAAATCCAATTAATGATGTTTTTATCCTTCTTATTAAATTATCCTATTACGACGATTTTTAACATTCATATTTGATTTTGAGTTGGTAAATACACAGATACAGTTGTATTTAATATTTATAATATTTATTTAAAGTATGTACAGCTAATGATGAGCCGAGTTGGCATGTGTTAAGGGTTTTGTATTCGGTATTAAATGATGCCCGAATTATTGAGAAAAGGAGGTGCATATTGAAACTGTCAAAGTCAGATGGCATACACTAGTGTTGCTCGAAGCATGAAATTCCCGTCATAATAATAATTTGGAATGCATTAACCAAGGTCTAAAATTAATATATTCCAAAATAGTCATTGTGTTGCTTTAAAAGAGCTTAAAACAATTACATTTAACGGGTAATATAGTGAAAGAAATTAAATATGCATTTGGGACTTATCACTTTTATTGATCTATACTTTGAGACATTTTCCTTCATAATTCCAACATATCCCTTTAAATTTCTTTTATTTAACGTTCTTCTTTAAAATATTTCCATATCATAACTCATAGAACAGATTGAAGGGTGGTCAAATCTTTGAAGAATTTGGTCAAAATTTGATATACACCTATAATACTGATTCTAAATCTGTTGAGTTATCTATGTTGCTGATAATAAATCAGTTAGTTAAATCATATATCATATTGATAATAAATCTCTTAGTTGAATTTAATATTATTTAACAAATGCAAAGACAGAAATAATTCCAAAAATACGTTTTTCGGAATCAAAGATGTCTGGAATTGGGAGACTTGTATTAATATCAAAGCTGATTTTTATTTTTATTAACTTTTTTTTTACTTTTAAAATCTTTTTATGACTTCTTTACAGAAAATAAAAACAGTACATTTAAATTAAGAAATCAATATTATCAGCAAAAAAATGAAATTTTCTGTTTCAAATTTTCTGTTATCATATGAGAACATTATTATTTTTAAGGCATTGTTTGTCTTAATTAATTTAAATCATTATTTAGTTTAAACAGATTTGAAATAATCATGTGACCTTCAGAATACGCATGCGTCGATATATCGAGAATCGGGTACATGGCGGACATTTGTGCCAAGTTGTAACTTTTTGTTGTTGGTAAGTCATCAAATGTGACAAGAATTTTTACTATTTTCTAATAACCCTCAAAGAAGGGAAAATCGATGCTCCTAAAACGATAAGTCGCTAATTTTCTGTCAGTTCACTTTGTGAATTCAAAAACCTCAAAGTAACATCATGCTCTTGCTGGATAAAAACATTTCAACAAAAAAAAAGGTAACACTATTGCCATTGACTTAAACTTTTGAATTACAAATTAAATTTCTATTTTTCAATGATATTTTTCGCGATAAATCGCCAAATGCGATAACTTTCTGCATTATTTTCTAATAACTTCAAAAGCGAAAAATTGATGCCAGGAAAGCGATTATGCAATTTTCTGCCCATTAATTTTGTGGCTTCAATATTTGAACACAAACTTTGAGGTTTTAAAAACCTCAAATCAAAACAACATCATGTTTTCACATGATCATAAAAAACTTCTTAAATATCATAATAGAAAAATGCTCCCTTTTGGACACTTCATATTTTTTCGTTTATACACGAACAAAAATAATTGTCCCCACGTGTTGGATTACCGACATATGGTGGTAATCATATGTTTATAATTAATGAACAATCAATCATCAACGATTATAACCTTCTCGACTGATGTCCATTAAAATCTTTTTAAAGTAATCCCTCTTTGAAAGAATAAAGGATCTTTATTCTTTGATAATTGATTTTAGAGTGGTGATGTTTTTCCTTGAAATCTGAAAAGCCATTATTTAGAGAGAGTAATATTTACGTCATTTTAAAAATGAAAAGTTGTCATTTAATATTGACTAATTAATCACAGCATAATTTTTCTCTCTTATGTACGTATCAAAGAAATTTTTTCTTCTGCAGCTTGTTTTAAAATAAATGCTTTTCATGTTGACATTGCCAAATATTGAATAACAAATAAAAAAACGTTCGTAAAATAAATAATTTTTGATATACTAATAAAGAGATGCTTTAAATTCCCTTTCATTAGGTTATTAAAAATCAAAAATAATTTTTGAATTGCTTTAATTAATTTTAATTTACAAATTATCACTATAATTATAAAGATATTTTGAAATCATCTTTGAACTTAAATTTACCGAAATATTGCATAATTTTTATATACTGAAAATCTAATTAATCAATTAGCTGTGAAAAATTTTTAAGTTCCAAAAAAGATTTAAAATAGTTTATTGTCATCAAGAAGACAAATTCAACGGAATTATAAAACTAAAATATATGGAAAAATGAATGAAAAAATGGCGAAATTCTATGAAATGTGAGAAATTGCGCCAATTAAATTAAGTCAAAATGTGCAAAAATATATGCAGATTAAAAATTCTATAAACTTATAAATCATAAAAAAATATCGAATTTCTTTAATTTTTAATTTTTTCGGCAAAAGATGTAAAGTGACCTTAGAAGAATGTTATATAAAGGAACATATAATTTGAAAATATTTGATTGCGTTTTTATTTATTTATATTTTGGGGAAATATTTCTTTTATTTTATGATGCACATTTATATATGTTGTATTTGAAATTTCAGTTGAATACAATCAGATATTCACTTTTTAAATTTTAATTCCTGATTTGTAAAGAAGCAGTTAATATTAGGAAAAGAATATACCTGAATACAAAGTTGAAAATGGGTAAAAAATCTATCGATAGACGAAAAAAATTAAATACTAATTTCTCTCTATTTATACATTTTAATAACTCTAACTTCGAAATGCAATAAAATAAAAAACGAACAAATTAATGACTGTATTCAGTGAGATAAAATCTTATTCTCCAAGACGAAGCTAAAAATAAAATAATAATGACAATAATAATGATGCAATGCCAAAAAGCATTAAAATTACTAAAATATTAAAATATGGGACAAATAAGCCTTAAAAGAAATCGCAATAATTTTAAGTCAGTAATTAATGTGCAATATTACACTGCAATATTTAAAGATACGTATCATACAAAATAAACGAAACAACGGAAATGCCATAAAAACAGCTTAAATTTAATATTACCAATGATATAAATAATAGATGTGAATGAGTAGTTAACTACTTAAACAAAAAAATGAATTGGTAAAGATTTTATTTAAATTCAAGTAGATAAATAAATTAAAAAGAAAAGAAGAATTTCGCGGTAATAAAATAATTAAAATTTTAAAATGCTGTAAACAATGTTATGTACCGAAATTACAGGTAAAGCTTTTATCCAAATTTCACATGATTTAAGAAACATGGCAATCTTTTATTAACGTAACAACCAAGATTCTAATAAATATGTGCCCAAATTTTCGTTAAAATTTATCAAAATATTTGGAATTATATATTTTTCGAACAAAAGGTAATCTATTTTATGCATATAGACTTCAGAGACATCAGAGGCAAACAAATGTGCTGAATTTCAAATAGCTAGCACATTCGGAAGCTAGCAAAAATCATTTATAAATATGAAATAAATCAAGAAAGTTAGTATGTACAAAAATAGTCTTTCTTCTAAATATACTAAAAAGTATTGAAAGCAAATGCTGAAAACAATGCATCAATATATTTTCTTCATAGTGCATTATTTGAAAAACAAACAGCGTTAATTCTTTTAAGTCTGTCTGGCTTTCTGAAAAGTGACACATTTTTAAAAATACCATATTTTATCTGTTAAAGTCAAAAATATCGCAATTCGAACTTTTATTTCAAATATTTCACTTTTTAGTATCTAGTGTCCAGCCAATTACCAAACATTATATACCAGCCTGTGGTTATTTAGTTCTAAAATGGGCTCTAAGGTCGATATAAAATACGATATTTTGAAATTCGACCTTGAATGTTTCGGAACAAACGCAGCCCTTGAAGATTCACAACGTAAATCTTATTTGGCTGTGTTCTTTTTCTTATATCTTTTTTCTTTAAAGTAACTTTTCGAATAGCTCGGAGCAAGATTCTATCATTCTTTAAAGTTGAGAAGTTCTTCTTATTGGAAGATCTCGAGCTTTTAAAAGGAAAATAGAAGATCTTTAAAAAAGTGTTACTGGTACGATATGAATTTATCATACACATTCATCTAAATGGTTCTCCATAAGATGCTAGGCTTCAGAACATTTTAATTTTTTTTCCTTTAAAAAATTCTGTATGCTTATATTTTGTGCATTCAGTTATTCATTTTTGTTCTATACTATATTTTGCCATATTTTCAGAATATATCTAATTTTTTCTTTCCTTTTTTTAAATGTTTCTATCGCGAAAAAGAAAAATATATTATCATATTTTGATGATAAACTACACAACTCCCGATTCTCTCCAGGTATTCTTTAATCGTATGATAGCTTAAAGTTATTTAGGCTTGATGGTTTACTGAGTTAATATAAATATGTCAGTCGTGAAACCTGTAAATTTCAAACTTGCCAATGTCCGCTACAAAGAAAGTTAAGCAAAACTTTAAATCCCTTTTATTTTTTTAGTAATTTCCCGTCTTAATGTATTGTATATATTTCAAAAGTTGTAATTTTAATCGTAATAGCAATAAAGTTAGAAGAAAAGTAGCTATAAACCAAATAAAAGTTGCACCTTCTGGAAATTGGCATTAACTAAATTTATCCTACCGTTATCATACACATTTCTCATAAGGAATTAAAAAAACCTGATAATTTTTTATTCCGATTAATAAGAGATAACTTACATATATTTGGTCCAGTAGCAAATTGCATAATTTCATTATTCTGTTTGATGGATTTTGTAGTAAGTGCAAGAAGAATTTTTAAGACATACAATAAGATGCTTGATGGATGTGAGACAAAAATATGATGAATTCCATTTCCGACTTTAATGATGTGTCGTGTTTGAAAATCTGATATTTACTTCATTCAAATTCGATTTCCATGAGTGTAATGATTTGTTCGTTAGTTATTGTCATACCATTCACTTTTTTGCTAATCATTAAGTAATAATATATCTGTCTCTTGATACGCATTTTTTTACTGTGTAAGAAAATTGTTTTCTTTTAACTAACATTTACTCCTTTGTTATTCTCTCTTTCTCTCACGCACACACACACACACACACACACACACACACACACAAATATATATATATATATATATATATAACTTTTTTTATTTACAAGTCGTTCTCTTAAAGTCAATCGTTGCTGTTATATATATTGATTTTACTTTTCACTTTATTTGCAAGGGTTTTCTTGCATTTGACTTCTCCACAAATTACTTTGTAGTGGAGCTCCAGACATTAATTAAGATTTTTTTGTTGTAGGTTAAGATATTGTATGTAAACAGATTCTTTCCAGAACATACTGTTTCACAAAACATTGGAGACGTATTAATTTACCAAGCATTTTTTTATTATGGTGCCATCGGCTGCTATCCTTAAAATTTACTTACATTAAGCAACTGGGAAACATCATTATGACGAAGTTGTTCTTATTTTGACCCATTTTCAAGTAGGTGGAATTTAAATTGATGGAGATTGACGTAACAAGCAGAGTTTGATCGCCAGATGAAATTACTCCATTAAAAATACCGTATATACAGACTTTAACTAAATTAATCATGTTTTAGTTAATCCTTATTGCTAGTCATGATATATTTGGCTACGTTTCCAAATATATTTTCCCCTAGCATCAACAGATTATTGTCCTGTCATAGGGAAGTTTATTATAACTATCGACCAGTTAATTTGAAACAAAGTATTTGTATCATATTGAACATAAGAGAAAATATTTACTTCTAGAGGTTACATTTAATTCTTAAGAAAAAAAATTAAATAAAATCTCAACTGTTAACAAATTTTCCAAAAATGCAATACCTTCGTGACTTTCCAAAATATATATGTTAACTCAGATATTTCAGAACCTATAAATGATAAAATAGCACAAATGGTTTTTAATGCTGTACATCAAATTGTATGGCAATGTATTCATTGTTTCGTCTACACGCATTTTCGGGTCAATGCAGCTGTCTCAATAAAAACTTTGTCTCATTAATATTCGTGGTATCGATGAATCGCGAATTCGTTTCGGTCATTTTAATTTTATGACGATCCACAGGTGGTAGTTTTACCATAAAGAGTTTAAGTATGTGTATTTACCTTCCGATTCATTGAAAATATTTGTCTCAAACTGAGCATAAGGAGAAATAATTTACTGATACGGCTTTTATACAATTCTCAAGTAGCAAAAATGAAATACCTTACCATAACTGTATACACCTGTGTAGAAATTTGTAGAATTTGCATTTACTTTAACGACTTTTCCGAAACTTTTGTTGGATCAGAATTTATTGAGCTTCTGATACAATCAGAATGTTTTCTAATAAATATCACCAAATTGTATAACAGGGTATTCATTATTTCTTCTACACGCATTTTGTAGTCAACGCAGCTGGTACAAGAAATATTATATTGGCATATATGGAAATGAAAAGGCGGATCACTATGCAAAGATGGGGGCACAAAAAAGATTGTGGATATAATTGTCCCCAAATCAAATGGTGTCTTAAAATGGGAATTGAAAGAAGAAATTAAGCTACTGGTGGTAAAGTCCAAAAACGCAAGAGTAACTAACGATTTTTTTCCTAATCCAGAAATAAAAATAAGAAGATACCATCCACTGATATTCCAAATTATATCAGGACATAGGATATTTCCTGCATATTTCCAAAGATTTGTAAGAATGCAGGAAAATAAATGTATTTGTGGAGGAATAGGTACTGCTTATCACTATTTAAAGGAATGTACAGAATTCTCTGATCATTGAAAACAACTGCAAGTTAAAAATAATGACTTGAGTTAAGTACTGATGTTACCAAGTAATCTTTGTACTCTGAAGGACATGATGTCTAAAATTGTCAGTTTTTTGCCGACTGTTTGAAAGTTTGTAGAGGAGGAAATGATCCGTTTATGACATTTTGGGCCAATTATCTCGATTAGAATATCAGTTTGATAGATTCGGTCAATGTAAGGATAGACTTTGCTACAGTACACAGTCGGCCACAACAAATCTTGTTGATACTGCTACGTTCAGTGGTGGCGGGTTGGTTTGCTGTACAGAAGAAGAAGGTACAAGAAATATTTTATATCATTAATTTCAGAGATTAATGAATCATGAATTAATTTTAGTCATTGTTAATTTTATGACCATCTGCAGATAGCGTATCGAATTATTATGACTAATTGATTGTTACAATATAGATTGCGTTTGTATTGTTAAGTTTAGGAAACTGATACATTTTGCATAAGCAAATTCATCAAAATTTGAATCGTAAATAATGTATATATTTATCCAAATAAAAACTATATTTAATTATAACGTTATAAAATCGAAATATTTCATGACTTTCGGTTTCCTATTAAGGATAATATCATTTAACTCAGGTCCACTATAACCAAATACTTTTTAATTCATATTTTTGATATCTTTTCATTTAGGAAGGTGCATTGTTCAACTGCACGCGTTCTGTAGTCATTGCACCTCCAGCAAGGAAAATTTTGATTCATTAATCTCTCAACCCTCGATGAATCATAAATTCGTTTCGTTCCTTATTGATTTTATTACCATCTGCAGGAAGCGTATCGCGTTATTATGGCTAACTGGGTGTAACACGGTCGATGGTATTCGCATTGTAGAATCAAGGGAACTGGGGCGTTTTGGATGAGGGAACTTGCCCGAATTTCGGTAGTAAATAAAGGGATATATTTCCAATTAAATATATATCCCGATTTAAAATAGAGTCATGTACTTATTGAAAAAAAAAGTCATCGCTTCGTCTAAGCTGTTTTAACAGGGATTGTCATAAAATCATCTTTTCATAATCTCATCTTTTCAAATTCATCTTTTCATAATCTCATCTTTTCAAATTCATCTTTTTATAATCTCATCTTTTCAAATTCATCTCTTCATAATCATCATAAATTCAACTTTTCATAAATCTTATCTTTTTGAAGATGAGATGATGAATATAAATTTTAATGTTATTATCAACAAATATATAATTACAAATATGAATACTTTGAAGAAAATAACTTATTATAAAATCAGGCATAAATTGTTGTAATAATGTGAGTAAAAACTCAATAATAAAAAACCACTTTCTTTCTAATATGCTTAAAAACAGTAAAGATCATATAACTTGAAACTTTTAAAAATTCATGACATTTTTTATTATAATTTGAAATTTTAAATTACCTCTTATCTTATTTTGCCTTTTTGTAATATATTAAACATAGTTATCCAACAAGAATTTCCGATGATCATTGAGGTGATTGTTGTGAGGAAGTTAAATTAATCAACAATGTTTGGCATGGCTATATTAATAATATTAATTTGGTGAGTTGAACATCTAAGTTGGTTAATAATTGAGCATAAGATATTGCTATAAATTTTATTTATATGCCATGAAATATGCTTTATGAATAGAAGAATAGCAAATACAAAAAAGAATAATTTTAACCCTTAATTTAATATCAATTTAAAAAAAATTAAGAGAAGAAAATTTCGATTACTATGGCACCTAACCTGGTACAAATTATTCAGGCCAGATTTCCTTTACTTTACTTTCATTTCGGTTTTGTTCACTTTCATTTTTACTTTGATTTCTATTTCAGTTTACTTTGGTTGCTTTGGTCTTTATGAATAGATATATTTAAATTCAAATAAAAAAGATGTTGGAAAAAGTGTAAAAATCTATCGAAGTGCAAAATAATACATTTTTGCTAATTAATTTCATTTTCCTTGTACTTTAAAAATATCCGCTTGAGTGATTTCAATCTTAAACCATATACACTTGTTCTATCTCAAAATCAATGGAATGTACCTTAGTTTATGAAGCTAAAACTGAACTATTATTATTTTGTTAGGTTATTTCTATTATACAAATAATGCTTATATCGATATGCTGTAAATATTTTATTCATTTTGGCTTAGAATGACACAATTAGCATTTATTTAAAACTTTTATGTAAAAATATATTGTGACTTAAGCATCCTGAGAATATGAATAAAGTATGAGATTTGTTGGTTCGTTTGTAACGGTGATTACTGTAATTTATTATTCTATATTGCCTATTCTCTAGTTAAGCTTCGAATTAACGTCGCTCTAAATTATGTATAGTTTTAGTTTATGTAAATGTATTTAACGCGAATTTCCAGTATATTTGTTTAACAGTTGTGAATAATTTTTTTCGTCTCTATTTGGGACCTGAATCTCCAAAATAGCATTGTGATTAAATTCTATCTCTGTTTATAGTTGAAATTTGTAAAGTAATTTTAATAAAAAAAAATTAAATCGTCATTCCATTCTACGTTTTGGGCCTTGGAGCGGTCTATTTAGTGTAATACCGAACTAAAGTATTAATCTTCAAAAAACTCAGTTTTAATCATCATAAACTATTTTTCAATGCCTACTATAAGTTCACACTCTCCCTATATATATTTATACATCTTTTTCAAATTTTCCATCGTTAATAAATTACATTTGATTCATCCACTCAAGCTCAAATACATTTTTTAAAACTTCCAGTGGATAACGATGTTAATACAGTTTTTTGCAGATATCAATTCATTTATGAAATGTAATAAATTTTTAATACTTTAAATAGCATTTTAGCAGTTTGTAATGAAAATTAAAATCATCATGTAGTATCTCAATCGGTAAAATGCGAGGATTTCAGTATTTTTCACGTGATGGTGAAGATTGTGAGTTCAATTCTTGCAAAAATCAATAATGTTTTGATAGTTTTTGTGTTGATTTTAATTATTTACCACAAAAATAACTGAATCAAAATTTATTTTGTTGACCTAAGTAAGAATTGACTTACAATTTTTTATATTACTTGTTAATAAGCTTTTCAGTAATCTAAATTTAAAATAAGGAGGCTTTTCAAATCGAATCAAAATGTAACTAAATTAATTGATAAATTCTTAATAAATCACTGAAAATATTATAACTGTTTTATTTACCATAATAACACGAAAATAGCATAAAATTAAAAAAATGCTATTAAGAACTGGCAAGAACATGAGTAAAAAAACAATGAAAATTATTCTTTATTTACAAATATGACACGTGTTACATTAAATTAAAATGTGTAATAAAAATGTTATAATACAGAATTACTCTAAAAAACAATAAATAAATTGAAAATAAATTTTAACTTTAAAAAAGTCATTTAAAAGAAATATTTTAAACTATTTTTTTTAGTTTAAAATCATATACAAATAGAATAATCTCTAAAAATAAAAAATATCGTGTTTTGATGGAGCATTTAACTTAACGTGTTGCCGTGAATGTTCAAGAAAATTTTCACATCAGTCATTTAAATGAAAATGAATGTCTTCAAGCCAAGCGTGTGTCAGAAATGCTTAGCTAATATATTTTTTAAATAACAAACATTCCTCTAATGGCTTGAAACATAAATCAATTTCCCGTTTTCGTTACTTTGACAGTTAAATGCAATTTTCATACATTTTTTATTTACATAATAGTTTTTATTTAAATAACATCGTAATGTTTAGATTATTCATTTCGTTTATTAACTCAATTTATTATTTAGATAAATATAAACATTTATTTAACTAAACATAAATTTATTACTGATATTACATTTTTAGATTATTTATTTAGATAACTATTTTTAGATAAATATAAATTTATTATAAGCAATATTTTTGCTAGATTATGTATTTAGATAACTATTTTTTGATAATTATAAATTTATTATTAATATTTCTGTTATATTATTCATTTAGATAACTATTTTTTTTTAATGAAATCGCAATATTCACATTATTTATTTTGTTTATGAAGTCAAATTACTTTATTTAGATAAATTTGTTATTAATTCATTTAAATTTATTAAATAAATCTTATTAATTTATTAATTTATTTAAATTCCTCTATTTACTTATAAATTTATTTATTTAAAGTATAAATGTATTATTAATAATATTTTTGTCAGATCATCTGTTTAGATATCATCACATTTATTCATTTATTTTATTTTTATGAAAATCAATCAACCCAAACCACCTTAAGTTTTAAATTCTTTTCCTTAATTAAAAGTTACTTTAATTAAAGAACCAAAAGTTATTATTTATAACTTTAAGGAATTTTACAAAATTTAAAAAGAAAATTAATCCTTTTTTTGTTGTTATTGAAAGAAAAAAATAAATTTGTGTTTCATAAAATATACATTTGTGCATAAAATATATATTGTTTCATAAAACATACATATATGTATTTGAAGCCTTATGAACTTCCCTCTATCAGTTTCAACCAATAAAGACTAACAAAGTATTCATGCATCTCTAGCCTCTGAAAATAGTTTTTTCGGACATAAGATATTCCAAAAGATAGAAAAAAAATATCATTTATATTACTCCATTTTATTTTTCAACTTAATTTTGAGAGTCTTTTATTCTATTGTAAATTTTCTGTTAATCTATATTTAAAAAAATACAACACGAAATGCGTTGCTTAGCGCAAAACTGGAGAACGACTAGATCGATTCGGCTAATTTTTTAAAAATATTTTCGTTAAGACACGAGGATGGTTCTTATGGAAAGAAAAAATTAAAAAACTGCATGGAAAATAGTTAAAACGACACTATTCTTACTTTCCCGCCAAAAATTTTCATTTCCTTCCCCCACACTGAGTAAAATAGCAGGAAGTAATAAATTATTATTTGTTTAGAAAAGAAATACGCGAAGTCAGTTGGTTTTCATTCATAGATAACAGGATGTGTAAAAAAGAAAGAAAACAGTTGTTTTTATTATTAGTCGGTATAAATATTTAATCTATGCCTGCTCGAAATAAATTCTGGGCAGGGAAGAAAAAAGTAATAACAAAGCGAAAATAGGGTTTATATGAAGAAAAGTAGTGAAGAAAAAAAAAGAAAGAGAATAAAAGAAAAGAAAAGAAGGGTGTGTGTGTGTCACAATTATTTCTTCTGTACGCGGCATTTTCCAAGCTGTTTTTAAACTTTCGCATCTCTTGAAAACCTATTGTGTCTTTATTTGTTTATTGTGTTTGCTTTTATGAAAATTTGAATCTCATTATTGTATAAAAACGAAGAATTTTAGAACTTTCCCTCCACCATTTAAGTAAAATATTAATTCCGGGACAATCATTACTCGGATAGAAAGAGAAAGATGAGTAGTACAATGAACAGAACACCTGAAGAAAATAATACTAAATAATACTATAAATGAATTATATGATTATCGAAATTTATTTGGTTTAAAAATATTTAGGTGAAAAACCTGTTATGAGACACAGCTACATAAAATATTTTATGAAAATTTTAGCGAGCATTAATACTGGCGAACCGACTGGTTGCCAAAGGCGGCTAGTATAAAGATGAAAATTCACAATTTTTTATTTAACTTCTCTGGTATAAAATTATTGTGCAACATTATATATTATCTTATAATATTATACCATAATCATAACCGACTACTCGCCTCCAGCCCGAAGGAATTCTGGGAAATCTGATTAACCAGACCATTGGGACAGCACCCCTAGCGGTAACTATAGTTGAATCTTAAGGGCCACGACACAATACGTCTTGTGAGAAGTACGTCCTATAATCGAGCCCTATCATTTCTATAATCTGCCCTGTTGGTCAGAGCCAACCATCATGTATAATATTTAACAAAACAATGTAATAATATATTCTATTTATTTCATAATAATCATAGCAGATGAATATTTAAACGAAAATTATTAACCAATGCATCTAAAAGTTATGTTATAGCGCAAAATTAAAAAAAATTCCACCAAAATCAATCTTCCAAGGTATCTATAGTTTGTTTTGAGACGTCTTAGAGTATTTAGGTTGTACTAATGGTTACGAACAGCGACTATTTTTATAATTTCAGTTGATAATCGAAGTTATTGTTTTTTTAGTTGAATATCACTGCACAATAAAAAGAAAACAAATTATACAAAAGAATTAAATCAATTCCTACTTAGGTCAACAAATAAAAGTTTTATTTTAGTTACTTTTTATTAAATAATTAAAACTAATATAATTAATTTATCAATATATTATTGATTTTTGCAAGATTTTAACTCGCATTTTGCACCTTCAAGAGAAAAACGCTGACATCATTGCATTTTAACGATTGCGCTATTGCTTTTTGATTTCAATTTTCATTACAAACTACTAAAACTCTATTTAAAATAGTAAAATTAATTTAATTGAGGAATTAATACTTGAAAAAACAGTATTAACATCAAGTGCTATCCACTACAAGTTTTAAAAAACGTATTTGAACTTGAGTGGATGAATAAAAAGTATTTAATTAACGACAGAAACTTTGAACAAGATATATACAGGAAAAGTGTTAACTAACAGTAGAAATTGAAAAAGAGAGTTTTCAAGTAAAGATCGTGTTGTAATTGTTCAGATATTGATTCATTAAAAGAAAATCGAAAAGTTACGGAAAAGTGCAATTGCATGCCATTATCAATAATTTGGAAACATGCATTCGAAAGTAATTATCAAAGAATTTTTATGCTAATGATGATTCATTGAAAAAATAAAACTGTAGACGGAAATTGCAGAAAAAAACCCTAAAAACTTAGGCAATTCATCTTAGCAAAAGACTGGAGTTAGACTAGACTAGCTGCAACTGGAAAATTAAAGATCGAAAGCTGACACCATAGAAGCTCCAAAATCCACATTTTTTCGAATTTTGAAGAAAATAACTATAAAAGGAGTTTCAGCATAAAATCCTTTCTTAAAAAAGAATAAGAGACAATACTGACAATCTTAGGTATCCTTTCTATCTTTACAAAGCAGTAAATAATAAAATAATCAGAAACTATTATAACACTCAAAAGAAATATTATTGCTTTATAATAATAATTGCAATAATTTAAAGTAATAAGTTTAAAATTATTGGTTAATTTAATATAATATTTTGATATTAAATGTTGCATCTTTATATATATATATATATATATATATATAAATAATTTGAATTTCTTATCGTTGATATGGGGCAAAGGGAAAGATATATAAAGTAATACTGCGCAACACCATACAGTAACCCTTTGATATATAAAATTTAAATTCATGCAAACCTTATCAGAATTTCAATGCACTCTTTTATTATTTTCAGAGTTTAATTCTCATTGAATCTACTGGTTTTATTAAATTTGGATTTCTAAGGTGGTGCCATCTGTTAGCAAAACTTTCGTCATAGTGCCCTAATTATAACTTAAATAATGTATAATTTAATATAATATAATTTAATAATGTATAATTTAATATAGTATTTTCATCATAAATGTTGTATCATTTATTTATATTCTTTTGATATTATTATTATGGAGCAGCGAGAATAAAATATCAAGTAATATTGTACAATATCATAGATTTTGATACTCGGTTCTATTATACATGAAATTTGAATTTATGCATACCTGTGCATTTCAGAGCGCTCTTAATATTTTCAGAACAAATATTCTTAAAATCCATTAATTTAATGAACCGGCTCTCTGGCTCATAGGTCGCACGTCTTCCTCGTGTTCTGGGAGTCCCGGATTCGAGTCCAGGTTTGGGCATGGTTGTTCTTCTGTTTGCTAGTGTGCTTGTGAGATGTGTGACCTTGCCCCCTCCCCTGTAAAAAGGGGCTGTGCACGCGAAAGTGCGATGAGTGTGTAACTAGGTCGTACTCTTGGCCTTAGTTGGCGCTACTTCATAAACAAGAGACGCTTATTAGGCTTAAATCTATTGATGTTTCATCAGCGGGGCTTGTCCAATGGCCCATAAGTAACAACAACAACAACATTGATTTAATGAAATTTTGATACTATACGAGTGGTTCCATCTATAAACGAATTCCAGCAAAATTGTTGTCAATATTCCCTACTTATACGGAATGTAAAAAAATTGTCTTGGTGGACAAAATTGAAGAATTAATTAAAATGGAAAATCCATTTTTGGAAAGCAAATAAATGTATGTTTTAATAATTCAATATTTTATTTTATTTATTCAACACGGATTCTTAAAAATATTGAACAAATAATGGTATATCTAGAAAATCTAACAAGGCATCAGCAGCTTATAAAAACTGGTTAAAAAAACATGGAAATCCGAAACCAATACACAATACTTTTCTAAATTGAAACTAAAAGAAAAAAATTGTATATCCTTTGTTTAGCAGGGCAAGACTAGAATAGGAAAAGGGCTGATAGTAAATTCATCTGGTAGCAAACTGGAAAATAAATAAAAGTATTCATATAGCCTTTCTTTCTCTCTTACACTCAGCATTGAAAAAACAAAAGTGATTTATTACGGCTTCGCTTGCAAGTAAACATATTTAATCCACGTGCAGACGTGAGCTTCATACTGAAATGTTTATCTACTTGTATCTGTTTTTTTATTTTTCGAAATCGAAATCGCTCAATACTTATTTTATTTCTAAAGGCCGCTTCGCCGGAAAACACAATTCTTTTCATTATAGGCTTTATTTACTGATTTCGTCTTGCACAACAGTCGTCATAGAAACGGTTGACACCTGTTGTCTTTCAGAAAGATAATCTTTTCGTTTTTAGAGCTTTTTTCTTTCTTGCTTGCAGTTAGTCTCTCGTGACAAAAGGTCGGCGAAGTAAATTGGATTGTCAATTTCGAAAACACGAAACGAATAATTTCGCAATAACTGTTTCAGCAATAAATCTCCAAAAGCTTCGAATAAAATTACGCGTTCCTTTTATGAATATCGATGATTTTATAAAGTTAGAAAATGGAGATACTTCAACAATGCATTCAATTCGCTTGACGTCATAGTCACATGACATACATGGTTGATGCATGTTATACATCCTTTAATGATGCATTATCTCATTCTGTTAGATGTATTGTGACCTTACCTCTATTTAAAATCGCAAAATACGTTATATATTTCAAAATTAAATTAGTGCAACGCATTTGTGTGCTTTGCGTGAATATTTGATATCATTGTTACAAAGTGTAAATTGGCACATTTTCATTTAGCTTGACTTGTTTCAGATTCGTAATAAATTTTACATTCGCTTTCTGATGTACTAAGTATATAATATGTGTATAATCAATGTCAATATGGAGTATAATTATTATTTGTTCCAATGATTAAATATTTATTCTATGTGAAAAGGCCATCTGGTAGCAAATTTGAGAGAAACTTCTGTCAAGATTAGGCTAATTTATAAAATGAGCTATAGTTAACGAAGAGCGCCCTCTGGTGGTGTATTTGTAAAAAACTGATTTCAAAATTATGCAGTGATTTACAAAATCAATCATAAAACAAGATTTAACAAAGCACGTCATCTTTTAGTAAATTTGTGAAAATCTGATTTGAAAATTACGCTTTAGTTTATAAAATGAACTATAAAACAAGTGCTAACGAAAGGCACCATCTGGTAGCAAATTTGTGAAAAACTGATTCGAAAACCAACCAACAGTTTTTGAAATCAACTATTGAATAAGAACTAAAGATAAAAAAAATTATAAAAGATTAATATGTAATCTGCTATGTATATTTCAATGTATCATGTCAGAACATCATATCTTGTACAACCAAGCACCACGTGCTCTAACAAGTTTAATTATATTTTAATTTATTCTAATTATTTCATTGAATTAGTAACTTTAGTATTGCAAAACTATCCGAAGAATTTTTGTCTCGAATTTTTTTTTATTATAGCATTTCCTATTTATTTCATTTCATATAATCACGTGCTCAAAATAACATTTTTCTAGATTTTATTTGCTGTAGTCATTAACTTAATTTTTAATCAGAGCTTTTGTAAATGCAATGATAACACTTTATTGAAAACTGATTTTTTGTAATGCTCGTGAAAATAATAAAATTTCGATTTTTCGCCTACAGATTTTTGTTGACGCCAAAATTCTCATCCCAAAAACAACATCATGTTCTGACATGATAATAAAAAAGTAAAACTTTCTGAAGCATGTATATTAGTGTATTGAGAAGGAAGAATTATTTTTTAAAAATATTTTAATACTGAAATTTTTTAAATTATTTGTCCATCCATGAAATAAACAATAGCTAAACTGAAAACAAAAACAATCTGAAGGCATAAAATTTGGTATGCAGACTTTTCATCAAATTAAAAATATTTATTTGATTTTGTAAGAATTTTTTTAATAAATAATCTGTCTACTTCAATCTTGGAACATATGAATAATATGACTAAAACCATATTATCCTTCTACAAACAATAATATAGTTGAAATTATGCTAACATTCGTTAGTTTTATGTAAAATTTTGACACGATATTTTAAAATTTTAATCTTTGCATATCTATGTATTTGTTGTGTTGGAGTGTTCAAACTAAAAACAGCATAGCAACTGTGACGAGTGAAGTTTGGTATTTGATCATACTATCATGGCTTGTATCAAATTTCTCTGGAAGAATGATTACAAAAATCTATAATAAATTTTCTTATTCATTGAATGATGCACAAAATACTTCATATTGCATTACCTTAAGAAATACTCGAGAAAAGGATACTCCCTAAAGGTATTTTCTCATAAATGAGGTTTAAAATAAAATATTTTAATTGTCAAAAACAAAACCCCTTGGTTTCTGAGGTTTTTGAATGGGTTTACACCTCCTAATCTATGAATGTGAAAAAATCCTTTCTGTCTTGTCATCCTTGATCATGATAACTTGGCGACTCAAAAAGCTGAAAGAATGAAATTTGGTATGTAGTATATTCAAGCTCGTGGGTCACCATTGTGGATGAATGATTCGAAGGCCCTAGGGCCGAACTCACAACATTAAGGTTTGTACCAAACAACACAGTCACTATACAAAAGTAATTACTCGTGTCCAGTGGATGTTATTTGACTTATGAGCTATCACCTCAAATACATAGATAATATTCTGAAATATTATTAAACCATGATTCTTAAAAGTTGAAATCATTATTGCTATTATTTGTTATATATAAAAAAAATATTAAATGCTACAGATCTTTAAAAAATTGCATTTTTCGAAGATTTCAACTAGAAAATTGAAAATTTTTACCTTATGCCGGAATTAAAGATTGTTCTGATATTCCCATGGTGGAAAACCTTGCAGCATCGCAGCAATATTTATTTTAATCTTGTATTGTTACTTCTCATGCTCATTTTATTATTTCTATGATGTATGAGCCATTACAGGTATGAATAATGGTCATCGACTTCCTGTTATAAAAAATAATAAAAAAATTTGAAATTTTGAAAAAGGTTTAAGAAACATTTTATATATATATATATATATATATATAAAGGCTTGATCAAATCAAATTCCATATCTGATTCAAAAATTTAAAAATATAGACTATGAGTAAAGTAGCAATTTTTGTAATTACAATTTTCTTATCAATATTTTAGATGCATTCCTAACTTTTAAGATGAGTAACCTCTGCACTCTCACTAACTAGATAAATAATGCTCATCAACTATCTTTTCATCAATGAGTATTTCATCAATGAGCTAAATCAATAATAATCTTCTGATATTTTTTCATCAATGAACATTAACAATGGTTAAATCAATAATGATAGCTAGCTATTTTTTTCATCAACGGAGAATGCTATTGATTTTATCAACTATGATTGTCAACTGTCTGTTCATTGTTTAGATTCAGTCTGGCAGGATTAACCATGATAATCAGTTGTATCTTCATCAATGTATATTGCAGCTGGTTAGATCAATCATGATCATCAGTTATCTTTTCATCAATGAATATTCCTTCTCGGTTGATCAACCGTAATCACCAGCTTTCTCTTCGCTAATCTCTACTGATATTATAATTGATAATTATTTGCTGTATTTTCCATTTCAAAATTTGAACAGAAAATATGAAAATGATTACTAGAACTTTGAATACATCATCTAAAAAAGTACATATTCTGTAGCATCCTTCTTTCTCGATTTCTACTATTAGTTCACACTCTCCCTATATGTATTTATTTGTATACCTTGTTAAAATTTTCAATCGTTAGTAAAATACTTTTTATTCATCCATTCAAATTCAAATACCTCTTTTTAAACTTGTAGAAGACGACACTTGATGTGAATGCCATTTTTCAAATATTAATTCATTAAATAAATTTATTCATTTTAGATAATTTAAATAGAGTTTTAACATTTTGTAATGAATATTGAAATCAACAGACAATAGCTCAATCGGTAAAATACAAGAATTTTGGTATTTTTCGCTTAAAGGTGAAGAATGCGAATTCAATTCTTGCCATAATTTTTGGTAAATTTTAGAAAACTTTTGCTTTAAAGTATGCGTTTATCCAAATGATTTCTGAGAGTGAGTTAGAGGTTGTAGCTTAGGGATTAAAATGAAGGTTTTTTTCTGAAAAAATAAAATTGAAGGAAATTTAAGCTTTAGATTCAATTTCGATTTCTCTCTTTAAAATCTTTGTCATCAATTGTTGGTTACTTCTTCTACCTAACCTTAAGATTGATCGACGAATTGATTGATCTGAAAATTGCAAGGAAGTTTTATTTCCATTTTGCCACTTAACCCTTTAACGGTCATAAGGAGTGGGCAGTGGAAGAAAAAAGTTCACTTTTTTACGTTCTCTGAATTCCCACGAAAAAGTATTAATGTCAACTGTCAAACTTTTTAATGTCAAACTGTCAATTTACAATCATAAATGTTGCCTGAATTAAAAAATATGGATGTTGAACGGAATTTCGGTAAAAAAAATTATAAAAATCATGGTGGTGAAAATATCGCCTCTAACTGATAAAGGGTTAATATTGTGGTTCTGTCATATGCATATACATGTTTGTAATAATAAAGTAACTAAAATAAAGAAATTTCTTTGTTGAGCTAAGTAGGAATTGACTTTAATTTTTTTATAATACTTGTTCTATGAATAACTCACAAAGAAATAAAAAGAACGATCTGTAAAACACTTCTAAATTTTATTTTTAATCTTATGACAAAAAACTTTTTCTTAGAATAAGTTAATCATCAAAGACTATATATTACACGAGATTTTTCCCAGATTTTTAATCAGTTTTTCTATTATTCTCTGACTTGTTAGAATTCTCAAGAACTTATAGATTATCAATACAATACTTCAATATTTTCAGAAATGGAATCAGAATTAATTTATTAATATAAATTAGACCTTACTTTCCTTCAAAAGGCACCATCTTGAAATTAGAAAAGTGTTTTAGGGCGAAATTCCATACTAATAAAATAATGAATGAATTATGGAATAAGAATAAAAAGAAACAAGAATTAAAAGCAAAAGCAAAATATTGAAATTAAAGATAGATTTAGAAAATTCTTTTTCTAGAATGCTAAAAATTATAGATAATATTTTTCACAAAAAAAATACCTAAAGAAATAATAATAAAAATCATAAATTGGAAAATTCTGGAAGCAATTTTTAAAAATTAGACCATAATGGGGATTAATTTCCTTCTATTATATTATCAAAAAATGAAGCCATGAAATAAACAAAATACATTATATATTAATACATTATTAAGTTAAATTTTAGTTTACTTATATTACTTTTGTAATCTTCTTTCAATTTTATGACCTTTTTTTCTACCATCAAATTTTGTTTAAAACATCTTTCCCTTTCTTGCACTCTAATAATTAATTGCTAGATTTTTATTTTTAGTTTTATTAATCATAATTCGGTTGGGAAAAGTTTTAAAAACTTTTGAGTTAGCTTCGAAAATCTTTTACTTAACAAGTTTTATTTTTTATTGAAACCTTCTTTAATAATTATAATGTTAAACAACCTGTCGAAACAGCTACTTCTCGTTCACAGATCTTTCACGGTTCTCTTTGATTCATTTGCCAGAAATTTGATTGACAAAAGATTGGGAGAATGATGATAGAGAAGTAATTGTCGGAATCATTTTCAACACCACGTTAAGAGACCTCTTTATCCAACTAATCATCAATGACAGCTGAAACGAGGTCTTTCAGCCAATTTTAGCTTCTACATCATTAAGTAATTGATATAATCTGTTATACTAGCGAAATTAATTCGATAACTAAAAATGTTATTTATCAAACGCAACCGTATTCAAAGGAAAACCATTTTCACAAAGACCATTAATGAAAATCTCAATGGTTTCATGTAGGGAAATAAAGAAAATAGTCTTCTCTTATTTCTCCTTTGTTAAAACATGCTGTCATTTATTTGAGAGAAGATTTCTATGATGTTTCGGATTTTTAATTATCTTTTAATTCGTTTAATTACTTTTTTAATTTAACGTTCTTAGTCTAACATTTTTATATAATTGACTTTATTTGATCAAGTTTATGATAACAGAATTATGTAATCAATATTTTATTTATTTTCTGATGGCCTAAAATTTTGAAATTTTTTGCACTTGTATGCTTTAACACTAATAGTTTATTTTAATGATTTTAGCACTTTATTGTCAATTTAAACTATTCATTTGATTTAATTTTCATTTCATCAGAGTGGCGCCATCTATTAATAAATTTAAGAAAAATTATTTTAATATATGCAAAGAAATACATCGAAAATAAATAAATTTTATAACAAATAATTTAACAATATAAAACTATTTAGTTAAAAATAAAACTTTCCCGATATCAAAAACTTAACAGATGTGTTATTTTGAATAAATGTCTATCCCTTTTAGGTGCTTAGACAGTGTTCTTCTACCTTACACCTATTTTACGTGAAGGACATTTAAAAAAACGCTATTTTCCTTTGCACGTTTTTGATGGAGAGTTTTTTATTGATGTCTTTCCACCACTCCTTTAATGATACCTTCAATTTGTTTGAAATAATCGATCAATATGAGTTGTAATTTTTTAAGAAAGCGCATGATGCTTACATGACATAAATTGTCACCTGGTCAACACAGCATTCGACTTTTGATATATATTTCAAAATAAAAATTTGAAAGAATTCTTCAGCTTTATCATCTGAAGTGCCTACAATTTGCCCCTTCCCTATACACACACTCACACATTTCAGATATATCTAATCAATTAAAATAAGTTTTCAAAGATTAGGTGAAATCGTCTCTGTCATTTAGGAGGAGATAAGAAACAGATACATGCATACATACCAACGATGATTTTTATTTATATTAAAACAACAAAATCAATATTACTGAGAAATTAACTTGATATTGCCAAAGGTGCTTAGTCAAATTTAGTAGCAGTAGGCAGCATCTTGACACAAAATCCCAATTTCAACAAATTTCTTGAAGGAACTGACATATTTTTTTCAAAACTTTACTCTAAAAGTTTTTCTTTCTTTCTTTTAAATACAACTATGATTGCAAAAATATGTTTTCTCTTTTGCGTTAAAACAGAACACAAAATGGAATCTGGCGATTTACCTTGCTATTTTCAAGCAGAACTAATCAGAGCTGCAGAATCATTGCTAAAATCTCATGACCAACTACTTAAGCTTCTTTTCACAGTTTCAAATCTCCGTTTCTTCCATCAAAAAAGACTTAATTTAACACAACCAATAGTTCAAGAAAATCTGGTAGTCACCAAAATTGGGTAGCTAAGTTTAGTGGTGTTTTGATTCAAAATTGAAAATGTATAATTTTGCTTGAGGGTTTTGAACTGTTTTTTCCCAAATTACATTTTAGATTGATTTCTTTGTGCATTTTTCATTCTTTTACACAACTAAAAAAATTTATTTCTATGAATAAAGTTATGCCAGAAAGGTGAAAATAAATTCGAATCCCAAGATTTACTTGTCATTTCCAATTATGGCAAGTGACAGTTGCAGACATATCGTTAAAAGATCATGGCCAGTTATCCAAATCGAATTTTTAAAATTCAGTTTTTTTCTCATTCTTTTATTTTCTTCAATTTTCTGTTCTGTTCTTTTACCTGAATTTTGTTTTTTTTTCTTAGTTTTTTGAAAGAAAAAAATGCAAATCAGACAGCTATTGAACGGAAAGACTATAAAGCTTTCGAAATATCAACAATCATGGTTACCTATTATGATTATATGATAAATTCTCTCATTAAAGAGAAGTTCTCGGAAATACTATTTCCCAGTACATTAACCAGTTATTATTATTTGTCCAAAAGGTCCTCGTGACACGTTTGTTTTTTTCCGGACTTGCGCTTCATGGAACCGCGATTCATGTTTTGAACACTCTTCGAGTGGTCACGACATCTCTATGGTTACGGATTGTAGCCATGGGACGCAGCAGCGTTTGCGTAAACAATGGGTGCTGTGTAGCAATGGAGTGAAAATTAAAAGCATGCGACGCTTGAGTTCTAAGGATTTTAGAATCATTACTGAAAATATGTGACTTCTTAGGATTGAAGTGTTTTTTAGGAAGAAGACTTTGATCTTTTTTGTTTACTGCAGCATCTCCAAGATCAGAGAACAAATCTTAAGAGCGAGGCATATTTAAACCAAGCTGTTTAATTGCTATGTGATTATTGAGCATTAGATAGCATCAAGCTGTCTAATTGTTACGAGATTACTGCGTATTAGATAGCACCAATCTGTCTAATGCTCAAATAAGAAATTTTTTCTGATAGTAAATTCTAATTTAATTAATTTTAAGTATTTGCTCCTAGTCACTCCATAAAATGTTTGGTTTGAGTAATAATAAGACAAGGAATTTTGAAATTGTCTGAGTTTCATGGCAAAAAAGTCATCTTTGGCTAAGCAGCACTACTCTCCGGGCAATAAAATATCTATATCTATTTAAAATTAAATTGAATTCAATCAATCTATTTAAAATAAAATTGAAATTTTAATCAATTAAAACTGAAGTTTACGTCATGAAAGTGTTAAATATATACTCGAAGAAACTTTTCGACAATAGTTCAACGCATCATGTGATGAGTGTAAAAAGCAATAATAAAATAACATCTTTACACTTTTGAAACGAATCAATTTAAATAAAAAGTGTTTAAAAAATCTATCGAATAAGTAATAAAAATTCGAAGAATAAAACTCTAATTCTTCTTGCTTCGCCTCAAAATCTTCTAATCTTGTTCGAAAAACTCCGCGATGTTTTCTTTTACAATGTTCTTCGGCTTAAAATAAATCTTGTACCTTATTTACATAATATGCTATTTCGGCATTAATAATATTCTATTCGAAAAAAAAAAGTGCCAAAACTCTTCGCCATAAAGTATAATTCATGGTAAAAGCCTTTGTCCGCGAGCAAGAAATTATTGTTAATACAAAGCAGATGCTGTTGACGATCACTTAATTCAGGGGAAATTTTCCATGAGAGATTTCGTGCCCCTGTTTAGGAGAACTTTCATTTACGGTAAATGCATTTTATCAGAGTGAGTAATGAGGCTTGTCTTCCAAATTGCATCTCGGAGGGCTTTCAATACTGCGAAACCCGCGGGACTTGATGCCGCCATCTTGACTCTCAACGAATGTTGCCACTCGAGAGCGATAAACTATGCCTCGCTTAACGCGTTGTCAAGGCAAGCACAAAAGATATTCCTCTGCCATTTTTTTTTTTCGAGGAAAGAGGAGGATTCTATGGATAATGTGGTTTGTAGACTGCTCAGCTTTGCTGTTTGGATTTTGAGAATACAGTACAAATATAAAACTTAATCTCAGTAAATAAAAAATATATAATAAGTAATTTTTAATATAACAGTATAGGCACTGTTAATTAAAATATTATAAGCAAAATTTACCAAAATATTCTTATGGGCATAAAGTATTTGTAAAAGTTAACTACATTTGCTCTAAAATACTATACGTAAAACATAATTTTTGTAAATCGTCTCAAAATACCATGTAAGAACCTCGACTGTTTCATCACCTATTTTGCGTACGACTTTTTGATAACTGATGATATTTAAAGCTATATATTTTTAGATCTGACCTAATTTATTTTTACTTCCCTTGTAACATCTTAAAATTAACTAAAAATAAACACAATCTTGTTTTCTTTGTTTAATACCAATAAATTCATTTATTTATCTCATGTAAATTCCAATCCTTACATAAAACATTTTTTTGCTGAAAGCAATATTAACTTGGGTGATTTCCACGTACACTTGAAAAATTGCGGATTTGTCAGATATTGTTAGATATTCTGAATTCCATAAATTCCTATGAAAATATCCTAATCATATTTTCAGCATTTTGTTTTAATAGGGAATTTAGCATAATGTTTATAATTTTTAACATTTTATTAACTATATTAAAAGCATTTCTGCTACATTTTTCCCAAGAAAACTCCATTAAATTCTCAACAAACTGCTTTTGGATTTCCGTGAATTCCTTAGAATTCCATCGTTCGTTTGTTAATTCATTTTTCAGAACATTATGACATCATGGAACATAATAATATAATTTTGCGCCAATAAATAAAAGAAATAAACCAACTCAAACTTAATTGCTTAATTAGGATTTAATTTATTTCATTTGCAAATCTGAGTGACCGTTTGAATTCCTCTAAAGTATAAACTATTTCTTTTTGTTACAAATCTATTAGATTGTTTGCCAGACTAGTTAGGCTCATAATAAAGAAGAGATATTCACAGATATTTTCCATGGATGCTGAATAGATATTAAATCAACAATGCACCGATCCTGACGACAAATTTGGTGGTTTTGATGACAAAGATGAAAGTTTTGGGAAATACAGGAATTGTGACAATATAGCTATTAAAAATTGAAAATTCTTTTAGAAATTTTCACATTCGGTAGGAAATTTAAAACTTCACACAAATACTGATTTTTCTTTTGAGAATGTTGATCATTGAGAGAGCACTATTACTACAAACTGTGCACAATTGATGTACCAATCTGCATTTACGTTAGATTTTTCAAGTGCTGTTGTTTCCGCATGATACGTTTGTGTGTATTTTTTAAACTTGTTCTTCCTGTTTCTTTGAGGAATAAAGCCTTATTTCCAACTATTCAACTTCACGAAACCTCACTGGCCTACTGAATAGATTTCTCCAATACTAATATATGACGTTAATACATCTGTAACACTAATGCATGACGTTAATACTGCTGTAAAACTAATGTATGACGTTAAAACTTCTGTAACACTATCAAAAACTTACCGTCCTGTTAGGGATTCGATCATTTACAATGGGTGTATCTTCTAAATTGAGTAATTTTATTTACAATAGGTACATCTTTTAAATTGTGAAATTTTATTTACAAATGGTACACCTTCTAAATTATTTAATTTTATTTACAATGTGTGCATCTTCTAAATTGCATAATTTTATTTACAGTGTGTATACCTTCTAAATTGGGTAATTTTATTTATATTGCGTCCATCTTCTAAATTGTGTAACTTTATTTACAATGGCCATAAACTCTAAATTGTGTAATTTTATTTACAATGAATATAACTTCTGAATTACGTCAGTTTATTTACAAATGGTACATCTTCTAAATTGCGTAATTTTATTTACAATGGGTACATCTTCTAAATTGTGTAACATAATTTACTAGAAGATAAAAATATCCATATGCATTCATATTATTTTCTTACTTATCACTAATCAAGTTTAATCTATTCATTTCCTTATCATCATTCACCTCCGTGTGACTTATTGCCTCATTATCAGCACCGAATAGGAGACTGCGGTTCCATCCTACAAATGTAGAGGTTCATCAAAATCTCTTGATCGACTTTCTCAAAAGTTAAATATTTTCTCACTGTATTAAAAAAATGGTATTATTTATATATATATATATATATATATATATATATATATATTGACAATATTTTCTTACTTATCCCTAAACAATCATAATCTATCCATTTTCTTATCATTATTCCACTCCATGTGACTTATCGATATCTATCTCGTAATCAACTTTCTCAAAATTGAAGTATTCTCTCACTGCATTCTAAAAGATAAAATATTTATATTTATATATAGTGACTTCGATTTCTTACTTATCCCTAATAAAGTTTAATGTATTCATTTCCTCATCATCATTCCCTTCCATGTGACTTATTCCCTCATTAACAGCACAGAATATGAGGCTACCGTACCATCCTACAATGTAGAGATTCTTCAAAATGTCGTGATCGACTTTCTCAAAAGTTAAATACTTTCTCACTGCATTCGAATATATATATATATATATATATTCGAAT
>JAOUZG010006261.1:977762-998048 GCA_026289955.1 Argiope argentata
TGTGTAATTTTTTACTTGTCCCTAAATAAGTATAATCTATCCATTTTCTAATCATTATTCCACTTCATGCGACTTATTTCCTCATTATCAGCACCGAATATGAGGCTACCGTACCATCCTACAATCGTAGAATTTCATCAAAATATCGTGATCGGCTTTCTCAAAATTAAAACATTTGCTTTCTAGAAGATAAAATATTTATATTTATCTATAGTGACTTTATTTCCTTACTGATCACTAATCAAGTATAATCTATTCATTTCCTCATCATTCATTCACCACCATGTGACTTATTTCCTCATTAACAGCCGCAAATACCGAACTATCCTCATCATCCCGGGCGGCCTCGGGAGATCACAACTTTCTCCCGAAGTAAAACAGAAGAGAAAGAGAAAGGCATCTGGAGAGGGAGGAAAAGTTCCTTCCTTTTGTTTTGTCGAACATCGATCTTTTTGCGTGGCATCATTAAGCCTGATGACCCCGGCGCAGAACAATCGGACGGGTCAGACGAATGTCGTTTTGTAAACAGTGTTCGCTCATTGCCAATTAAGCCACCGCCACTGCTTTGGCAGCGGCGGAAAGCTTTGTTTTTCCCTAATCGAAACGGGAACGTTTGGAGGTGACAGAGTTGGATTAAGGTTACACGAATTCCTGCTTCCTTGTATATGAATTACACTCGATGAAAATGTAATCGTCGATAAAACTTTCAATTCGACTTAAGTCCCCCCCCCAAAAAGAATAATTTTTATTTTCTCGTATATGAAGTGTGGAGAAATCAATAAATCGTCGAATTCATCAAAAAATTAGAGCTCTAAATTTCGATGAATTTCTACGTCTTATCTCTCAATGAGAGAATCTCAATGAGATCGAAAAATATGTTTTTCGAAAATGTCTATCTGTCTGTTTTCCCGTGACAAAGATAACTTAAAGAGACTTTTAGTTAGATAAATGAAAGTTAATATGCGATTAGTAGACCAAATATGTATATTTCTATCAATTCTATAAATCTGTTTAGAAGAAGACTGTCTATACGCCTGTCCGATTATAATAGATAAATAAGATTTACAGACTTAACAAATATATTGTAGACAACAAAATTTGAGCTAAATCTAACAAAGGACTGATTTTCTGTTGTTTTGTATTTTCACAAACATACAATTCCGATAGCTAAAAATCTTAAATATTTTTATATGTATATCAAATCTTCTTATATCAAATTTGTAAAAGGATTTTAATCCCATATTTTTAGTTCTGTGTCAAACTTTTACTTAAATTGGCTGGAGAAAATGCCTCTAAGACGTAAATTCGATTTTTGGATATCATTAATAGCGTGTCAGAGATTAAAAATCAAAAAATCTGGCCAAGGATCCCATGAAGAAAAAAAATCTTAATTCTCGCCAAAATTTAATTTTTTGTAGCTATTGTAATACAATACCTGGCTAGTCGTTCTCTGGGATAACACCCTAGTTATAGTGTGAGCAAGAAAATTTTGGGAAGATTACTTTCACTCTTTGAAATTATCTTTGTCTCTCTACAAACATCATAATTAAAAAAATTCTATTTAGGAATATAAATTTCGAAATTAGGCCTTTACACCAAAATAACAAATTGTATCAAATTAGATTACCATTTTTTTTCTGTCCAGATTATAGATTTTTTCAGTCTGTTAATTGATAAAAACAATTGTGTATCCAACTGAATAAAATATAATATCAAAATTAAAGATAAAAATTATTAGAAAATTAATTAATATTAAAAAGAAAGTTATTTAGTTCTTAAGATAATACAAAAATTATTTTTGTAAGATAATAGTTTTGGGAGACATGACATGAATCTATGTAGACAAATCAGCGCGATTACTCTTCTAACGATGGTTAAGCCTATTTTTACCTTCTATTATGCTTTTTTAATTTCTTTTATATTTTTTTTCTTCTGTCTGAATTTGTTTCTTGGTGTGACGGCGAACTCTGTCCTGATTATTTTTAGTAAAATTTTGCACCTCCATCAATGACTAAGTGAGCTGTCAGCAGCCATAAAAATATCCAAGGAAGCAGAATGTAATTTGACAGCTGTTTATTTATAGATTATTGTTGCAATTTGATAGTAAGCAATAAAAACGATATCTGTGTCATTCAAAACAACATTTTATATAAGTAAATTATGAACGGAATGCATTCCCAAGAATTTTGTACTCCCGAAAGCAAGTGAACTGAGATAATTCAAAAACGGAACGATCCAGATATATAAAATTTGATACATAGTGTTAGCATCTAAATTACAAATTCATATCATATTTTAAACCCGATTCCAAAAATGAGTGAACCAAAGTGTATGTTTATTAACCTCCATTTAAACCCGTTAAGCCCAAAATACATTTATTTAAGTGAATTATATTTCAAATTTAATCTGGCAAATTAAATTGTAACTCAGCATAAAGTTTCAGTGTATTGAAAAAAAGATTCCAAAAAGGCATCCTCATTTTATTTGTTATACTATTTCGATACAAAACGTTTCTTTGGAGGCATTTTTCCGTTAACCGGGCGCCAGCGAAAAATAGTCAAAGAAACTTGGTGGAATTTTACATTATTTGGCGATTTTTCGCTTTAAAATTGCTGTAAGGAATTTGGTGGAATTCTACATAATTTGGCGATTTTTCGCTGGCACCCGGCCAACAGAAAAGTATTTTTTTGGAAATTTAAAAATGCTACACGGGCTTAACCACGATTTTCAAATTTAATTAGAAAAAAAGGTTGATGTTACTTTCACATATGCTGCCACTGAGTATGTTTCAAGTATAATAATAATGCAAACTTTTAACTTGAGCATGCACACTTACTCGCGTCAGAATCTTCTTCATATTCTCGAATAACGTGCTTAAAGTTTGTTTTAGTCTTCTTCTAAACTCTTCAGATTTAGGTACTTTACGTATTAGACCGTCGATGGGACAACGGTTGAAAACCACCTCGAGCTAATTTACTTAGGCGGCCAGAACTCTTTGATACATTACGCCGCCATTGTTTGTCCGTTTTCACGTATAAACTCATCTCATATCCATTCAAACACGTATTTTTATATGGAATAATTTCATAATTTTGGGAATATGTCACTGCATTTTTTTCGTTGGCCGGAAAATTCCTAATTTCAATCATTTTAAAGAATCAAAAAATCAGAAGAGAAAAAGCGCTTAATGTTCCGCAAAGCCACCAAAATGGCGGACGACAGTTAAGATTTGCCAAATTTTTAAAATAATGGGGGTTGTTTGCCATTATTGGCGGTTTCGCAACATTGAAGACGCCTTCAAATTTGAAAAAAAAATTGACGGCTTAATACGCAGGTACCTAGATTTAGTGGTATTTAAATATGCTCTAATGACTTACTTCGTATTCTAGCAAATATATTCTACGGCTAAATGCACAAAAGTTGCAAGGAGAAATGAAACAATCAAATGTGTCATGAGTAATGTTTAAACTTGGAAAGGTAAAATTGGTTTTCTTGTTTTCATTTCAACTGGTCACATCGATTTCAAGCTTCTGCCATGCTCAGAAACTGACTACCTGATTCGAATATGCGCATGCTCTGATTGAACGCATTGGTAAAATGATTATGGTACTGGTAAGAATGGGTTAACAGAAGGAAACCAATCTTCTTCACTAATGACCTTTTAGTAACCAACCGCATCCACGACTTTACATCGATTCTCAGCAAATGTCTTCAAAAAATGAGGTATTCTAAGTATTTAAAATGCTTCACAATCCATTTAACTTTTCTTAAAAGTTGCTGAAATATACTCTAATAATTTTTAGAGTCTACTCTTATTTTCGGCGTAGCATTCTCAAAAATGAATAACATTTTTTTTTAAAAAAATTCAGAATATTCTGATATTTTATTTTTTTAAAAAAACCCACAGGACCAGCATCTGTTTAGTTACATCTTTCGTAAATTTTTCTTTTAATATCCTTCATATTATCTTGTTGTTGTATCCTGTTAATCAGTTTGGAAATGTTAAAATTTCCAAATTTTGAAAGAATTAAAACATAGGAATTTGCAATCAATAACAAATTTGACCCAACAATAACAAATGATTTGTCGCAAACAACAACAAATATAACACAACAATACCAAATAATTTGTCTCGGTCAGTAATAAGATTCACAAAAATAATCAAAATAAGTTAACAACGATAACAAGTAATTTGTCACAATTAATAATAAACATAACAAACATAATCAAAATAAATTAACAACAATGAAAAATAATTAGTCGCTATCAAACATAAGAATAATAAATATAATCGAAATAAGTAAACAAGAACAACAAATAATTTGCCACAATCAATAAAAAGTGTAAATATTAACTTTTATATATTTTTGTATGAGTTAGTTATGATTTTAAAAACTCTGCCATTGTTTCCCTCCATCATTGATCACAATTTTTTTTTTTCGCTGAATTATAAAATCTCGAAAAATTAGAAAGGTGGTTCTGTTTTTTTAAAGAAGATTTGTAGATCATTAATAAGCCTTCACAAAGTCAGTTACGCTGCAAGCGTAAAATTAACTTCATTCTATGAAATTTTCAGGTATTGACATGCACTCAGTTTCCTACACAGTCTCCCGTATACTACATTAATCAAAAAAAATTCCAGAATGTTTCACTTAAAATAGTTATCATTTGTAAAGTTTTATCGAACATTTTTTAAAGTTCAATAAAAACCTGGCAATAGTCAAATATTTATTTTATTTTATTGTCTGAAAATAAATTTGCGTTGAATAAAATTCTGATTTTGAATTACGAGTTTCCAAAATGGCGAATATAACTGAGATGGAATATGTATTAAAATTTACCTATGTAAAGCAATTTATAAAGCAAAAATACTTGAAATTTTACGGAGGACATTTAAAAACAATTGCTTATCAAAGACAAAAATATTTGAATGGAATAAAATATTTAAAGGAAATACAGAATCTGTTGTAGATGAATCACGCTTTGGAAGACTGTCTCATCATTAACACTTAGTTCAGATCAAATTATCTATGCTTTATGGTCATCTTTTAACAATAAAAAGCCTTATTCAGCACATCTCTGTAAAAGAAGCGAAGAAAATAGTAAAAATGCGAAGGATTAACTCATGAGCTTTGCATCCCGATAATGCATCTTTTCACTTATAAATATTTCGCTGTTATTCGTGAAATTTTGCCTAAATTAATCAAATACTGCCTTGGACATTAATTTTTTTCATTACGGTGATCCACTGGATTCTTTCGAGGTCGTGGTTGTGTTTTTTTTATGGGAGGATGTGGTTAGAGAGTAGCTAGTGGCCTAGTAAAGAGGATAGCCTAGTTCACCACATCCACACGGATCCGATCTTTTAATATTGAATCGCTTGAAATACAAAGAGAAAGGACCTGCCTGAAATACAAAGAGAAAGTCAAGCCTGTTCCAAGGTGATGGGTAAAAGAAGACTCTGGAGAAAATTTGATAGATATTTCTTTCACTGTATTTTCGGAATAATCAGTGCCGAAAACAAACTTTTAGGGTTTAGTTTAAATGAATTGTTCCCCAAAAAATTGCTAATTGATCTCCTAATATATTTTCTTTATTTTGTTTCAGGTAGTGCTGGTTTTTCTTCTCAGCATAGCTTCTTTGATAATTTATTTTATAGATGCGTCCAGGTAAGGCTACTTTTATACATTTCACTTTTTATTGGAAAAATAAAACTATACGAACGATCCCATTTTTTTGAAATCTGAAAACAGAAGACTTTTATTTAAACTTTTCATGATACTTATCGATATTTTCGGCATCCGATTTATCTGTAGACTATTAGATTACTCTAATCTCCATTTTCAATGATAATAAAGATGAGTATGACGTTATAAGACTAGTTTCCATTGAATTGTTCATGTACTCAATAAATAGAACATTAGCTAGATAATTAAAATAACATGGCTTTAAAGTCTCATACTTTGATAGACTGACAGACATGAAGTTATGTTAAATCTACAGAATTTAATGCATTTTTAATATTACCAATATTCCCTGAAAACCAGTTAATCACGAAAGATATGCTGTCTTAATAAGATGCTAAGATAATGATTTCCTTAACTTCATTTGGAGGCGTTTTTAATATTTTGGCAATTTGACAGACTATAAATATCAAGTAATATCCATTTATTCAGAATGATTATTCATTTGAAATCAGCAACCCACAACAGAGGCATGACTTTAATTGTTTTTTTATAACTTTCATTGCATTTTTTTTATTTGTAGAATATTTATGCTAATGCGTTGTTATCAAAAGCGGGCTTAGAATTTGAAGATTTTCAGCTATAAGTATTATGAGGCTTTTATTGTCAATTTAATTTTCATATTTCAATGACTTTTTATCTCAATTAACAAATCAATGATTAATTTTTATTACTTTTATTTTAGTAAATTTATTGGAATATATAAGTTTTTATTTTTATACTATATGTATACATGATGGAAAAATTGACTAAAATGATAAAATACATAAAGTGATAACCCTAACTATTAATTAACCGATTTCTTCGCATTCAAATAAATTCATTTAAATAAGATGGCTGATTATACAGTGAGTAATAAACTTTAAGCAAATAAAAATAAATAAACTATCATTCCAAATTAAACATATAAATAAAGGTTAAAATGAAATCTGCCATGCATATTTCAATGTATCATGTCAGAACATCATTTCTTAAACGGCCATGCATCACGTGCTCGTGCAAGTTAAGTTATATTTTTATTCATTTCAACCGTTTCATTGAATGAATCACTTGAGTATTGCAAACGATCAAAAAAAACTTTGTCTCGCATTTATTGTTTTGAAAAAATATCACATTTCCTATTTATTTCATTTCATATAATCACTTGCTCAAAATGGCATTTTTCTAGGTTTTATTCGCTGTAGTCATTAACATTTTTTTAATCAGAGATTTTGTAAATGCAATGACAGCAAGTTATTAAAAGCTGATTTTTTGAGATGCTTGAGCAGATAATAAAATTTTCATTTTTCGCTTATGGATTTTTGTTGACGCCAAAAACATCATGTTCTAACAGGATAATAAGATTAAAAAATTATTATTTTATAAAGTGTATTAAATGAATATAAAATAACCACTTAAGTGAATAATTAATATTCTGCCATGGTTAAATTATTAATTTAACTTTCACTTACTTAATAATCGATTTCGTTGAACCAGTTTTAACCCATGGTGTAAATATTTTATAATTCATATATTTATATTTATTACAAATTTATCGATTTTTGAACTTGAATAAAATTATATTTTAATTGATTTTTCTGTGGTTACATTAACCGTTAAAATGTCTTAGGCATTTTCTTATTTACAATTCAAAAATCTACCACGTTTGTTGTTTTATGTGATAAGTATTACATTAGAATGAAACGGAAATGTTACTATCTCTAACAGTATCCATATAGTGGATCAATCAAGGATAAGAAATTCAAGCAAGGGATGTTCTACTAAGAAATCAGAAAAAAGTAAAAGACTCTGAAATCTAGTAACATTTATTTATTATATTCTAAATACTACAAAAAATTACACTTTGGCCAAAAAAAATCATAATAAGTTATACCTGTTACGTTAAAAATTATGTTATTAAAGATACAGAAATTCGTGTATTGTATATTTAATATTTAGATAGAAAGAGTGTTAATATCATTGATAGATCAAATATTGATGCCGCAGCCTATTATTTTCCCAAACAATTGATTGATCCATCAATTCAATTAAAACTAACGATATAACAGATAGTTTTGAGTAAATAGGTGCTATCGATTTTATCGGTAGTTTTTAAGTAATCGATATTTTGGTTGTTGCAGTCGTTAGTTCTGAAACTCAATACTATCAAGTTTTCTCTTTTCGATGCTATCGATAGTCTTTGTATGGAGACTTGTAAATGTAGGAATACTTGTATGAATCATGATTCCGATAGGAGTTGTAGCAAGTGAAGGTCGCGGTACGAACCTGCGACGTTTGAGCCAGTAGCCGAGCGATATACCGTTCGAGCAAAAGGGACCCTTCAGCTTGAAGGATATTATCTAGCTTATAAGGCTGACGCTACAGAGTAAATCCTTTTTAGTGCTTACTAGTTTTCTTAAATAGACAGACTATTAATGGTATAAATTAATGCGGTTATTATCGATAAGAATTTTTTCTTGAACAATCAATCGATAAGCACATTTCTAATCGAGAGTTTTCTCCAGTGGAAAAGTGTTTCTGATAATGTTGCCGAAAAGAAAACTATCGATGGTATCGATACATTCTTTTTTTTTTTGGAACAATTGATGATTAAATAATACTCTTTCATACATTTATATCTTCATTTCTCTCCTTCATTGAGAAATTGAACTGGCCAACTGTGCAATCTTAATACATGAAATACTTCATATTAATCTTATTTGGAAATAATACTTCATTATATTGTTTAGAAAGAGTTTAGTAATTCTGAAAAACAATGTCAAACCAAAGCATACTTTTAAAACTTTAAATATTAAAAATAAGTTTTAATATTCACAGCGACACAAGAGAAATCTACCACTTAATTATTTACAATTCCAATGAAAAATAAGATAAGTGAAAAATTTAGTTCAAGTGATATAATGAATAGACTTCATTTGAATAATGCAATTTCATTTCTACTAAGCAAATGAAAATAAAGTTTCATTTTCTTCCACGTTCATATTAATCTGTTATAAGTTAACTATTAACTACATACCTTTTGAGACCATCTGTACATCCACTTTGTTAATGTCATTGATTTAATACACTAAATTTGACCAACTATATATCGTAATATCTGTAATACCAAAATTATATCTTATTAACCTCTAAATTGATTTGTTCACATGCCTTAAGTACATCTATTTATCGAATTTTGATAGTTGTAAGCAAAAAATAAAGCATTCATAATGGTTATAATTCAATATGAAAATTACTTCGAATACATAGGTAAGTCAAGTATTCGATGGATTTTCATTTGATTCAAAATAAGAAAATATTCCCAAAGTAGATCTTAGTCATCTTATTAGAAGGTAAAGACAATTAGACAGTTAAGTGGTTAAACCTATAATACCGAAAAAAAATTCCTATAGTACCTATAATATCAATATATCTTATAATACCTATAATACCAAAACTATATCTTATATTACCTATAATACCAAAACTATGTCTTATAATACCTATAATATCAAAATTATATCTTGTAATACCAAATGAAAGTACTATTTACAGTCTTATATTATAAACAAACACTATTCTGATGAGTTAGTTACGAACGTTATATGACAAAATTATTGCTGAAATAACGAGTTTGTATTACAGTTTCATACAATTCAAAAAATTATAGATGGTGAGGGAAAAATAGCCGACCATTGACGAAGTATCTAAAAGTCGTAACTTTCAAAAGAAAAAAAATTATGAAATTTGGATAGTGGTTTTGGCTGGATTATTTTGCTGTGTTTTTACATAGCAATTATATATTAAAATAGAGTATTAAAGATTCTATTCGAAAATAAGTATGTAGAAAAAAGCAATCAATAATTATAATCTAAAGAACAATGCGTTTCCATATCATACTGAAATGGGTAAAATTAATACTATAATTGGATCTGAGTGCGCTGGTTCTTTGAATTTAAAAAAAAAATTATTATGAATGTATAAACGCTTGGCCGAGGATAATTTTTTTCCTTCAATGACAAAATAAAGATCCAATAAGTATTTTTTATGTATTTTTAAACTGAACTCATAATCCAAAAAGTTATTCTGTTCGTTTATCTGTAAAATTTGAAATTTGTTATGCAATCATTATTTCAAATTTGTAGATTTTGATAAAATGTCGAAGGATATCCATATTCCGAAAATCTATTCTGTCCCTCTGAGTACGTAAAAAAGATAATTCAAAGGTACAGTTAGAAAATTAAAGTTTGACATGTAGCTGTATAATCAAAATAATAGATACTATAAAATATTGAAAAAAATCAGTTAAGGAATTGACTACCTTTTATATGAATGTGGGAATCTAATCAAATCTTCCAAAAATGTTCGGCTCTTCAGATAGCGGAGTTTTAGTGGCGTGGTGTCTTGGGGTTTTTTAATATTTACTGGTTCAGTTTGAAAACTAAGATAAAATAATGCAAACGAAGGATGAAAAGACTTCTTTAAAAATAAAAGAATTTATTGAGAGTTAAAGGAGAAAATTTATGGAGGGAAGTATTTACAGGGAAATATTAAAAGAATTAAAACATGGAGATATTAAACAAACAGAAAGTTAGATTAATTCCTCTTGGAGGACGTTAGAAGTTACAAAAACATTATGTGACTGAAAACATATTACCGTGTAGCTTTGCGAGTGGGAAACATCGACGCGTTTATACGTCTTTATACTACGGTTGTTATTGGGCCTCTCCTTGAATATTAATTGTGACAGTTTTTCAAAAAGATAGATGGTGTATTCTACAATGTTGTATTAAAATTATCGATCTCTGGGAAATGATATGACCTTTTACAACTCTTGCTTTGAATTACGTCTACCATCGGACGTTGATAAAAGAAAAAATGAAAGCTAAAATGATGGTTAAATAAAATATCTCTGTGGGATATCCTACATAAATTTCCCTGCATGTGAACTAGATAGCTCGGTAGAACATTGGCTTATACAAATAGAATCTGATGTATGATATTATTAAAAGAATTGCAGATTATAGTAAATCTTTTTATCTAATTAGCGAAAAGATGGAGCCAATATATTCCTGGTGCATTTCACTCTATCTTGAAGCAAAAAACACGACATTGTATAATGACACAGAAAATCGAAAGGAGAGTACTCAGGCAAGTTTTGTGCCTGTAGCAAGAAATTTCTACTTCGTTTTATTTTCCTTCTCTTTCTTACACCTGAAGTGGCTAGAAATCGATTGCTTTATGGTTCCACATTTCTTTGAAAAGAAAAATAAAAGTGATTCGAATTCTCTTTTATTGATCTGAGACGAAACAGGACAGGAATCCAGCATCCAGCTTCCTGTTTGTGATACTCGACAGAATAAAGAAAAGATAAATATTTAAACGCTTGCGATAAGCATATTTATTGAATTTAGATGTCATAACTTCACACGGATTATAATTAGGGTAATTCTCAAATCATTGATATAATCCTTCACCCGGAATAAAAAAACATCCTATGACAATGAAAAATCCTAAAAAAAAGATATCAAAAGATATATCTAGATGCCACTAGTAGAATTCGAATGATTAAGGGAGATGGTAATTTTTATCTTAGAAATTGGTGCTGAAATAATAAACAAGGAATATAATGATCTCTGTCAATAATAGACAGTATGGTGTTTATACAAAGACGAATTTTCGATATATTTCGTCTTATGGCGCAGATGAATAATGTAAACTTCCCGTATACTATTGAAAAGAGTAGATGTAACCACCATCATATATGTTATATGTTATGTTGGTTATGCCCCTCTGATATATGTTATATATGTTATGTTGGTTATGCCACCCTGGTATATGCTATATATGTTATGTTGGTTATGCCCCCTGATATATGTTATATAAGTTGTGTTGGTTATGCCCCCTGATATATGTTATGTTGGTTGTGCCCCCCTGATATATGTTATTTATGCTATGTTGGCTATGCCCCACTGAAATATGTTATATATGTTATGTTGGTTATGCCACCATGATATATCTTAATATATATAAATTACGTGTCACGTTATTTGTCCGCGATGGACTCCTAAACTACTTAACCGATTTTAATAAAATTTACACTCCACTTGCAGTTTGATCCAACTTAAAAGATAGGATAGTTTATTTTTCGAAATATCTATTAGTTAGGGAGAAATGAATTAAAATCCCTTAATTTCTGTGAAATTAAAACCTGTAAAGTTACTTTTCGAGTGAAACACGGCCTTCCGGAGCAGCGATCGCTCATGAGTACCCGTTTCGTCCCGTAAAACCGCGTTTTTAAAATTGCCATCGTTACGCGTCCGTTCAACTTATACTCAATATCGCAGTAGTATCGGACGGACTTTCTATCGTAGAACACGGAGGTATAATTTTTTTTACGAAACATCGACGCAAAAATTAAATATCGATTTTTTTTAAAAAAATCAATTTTGACGGGGCTATTTCTTGAACGGCCCTGTAAAATAGACGCTTAGCTGGAAAAATACAGAAAATAGGTTTCCTGAAAGACAATACAATGTAGTATTCTGCAATATAATTAAAAAAATCAAATTTTTAAAACTTTATTTTTGGCGAATTTTTTAACGAAGAGGCGAAATTTCGCTTGAATATTTAATTACGCTGAAACTTTTCAAGATAACTTAATCAATTTTTTTTACATAAAATTCGATAAATTTTTCAAAATCGTGTGAAAGATTGTAAAAATCTGATAGAAAATTGCGCATTAAATTTTTTTTTGTCGTTTATTGGGTTTTCCTCTTCAACATTACAAATCTAATCCATTAATAAATAAAAACGTGACTAATTTTTTTTTGTATAATTTGGCATTGCTTAGGCACGCCCTGATCAATTTTGAAAACAATACACCAAAAATTACGCGTCGTATGAATTCATTCCAGGTTTTCCACCTCGCATACTTCACCTGGAAGTTGGGACACCAGTAAGACTACTAAGAAATTTTTGTCCACCAAAGTTATGCGATGGCAGCAGACTACGAATGACTAGACTTAATAAGTATGTAATCGAAGCTACGATAATTACTGGATGTGCTCGAGGAATGTTGGTTTTAATAAACCGCAGTCCACTAATTCCGTCGGACTATCCTTTTGAATTTAGAAGAGTGCAGTTTCCTGTAAAAGTTTGCTTTGCAATAATCGTTAATAAGTCACAAGGACAGAAATTAAAAGTAGCAGGGATCGATTTAAGAGGAGACTGTTTTTCACACGGCCAATTTTATGTAGCTTTCTCTAGAATCAGTTCATCTAGCAGCTTAATAATTTTAGCACCAGAACCCCCCCCCCCCCGAAAATGTTGTATACAAAGAAGTTCTTGCTTAAACATAGGTATAACAATAAAATATGGATGGCTTGGGTTTATAAAGAAAATCAATACTTTAAAAGGATCGTTAAGGACCGGTTAAGGACAAGGGTATATGTATAAGGAGTCCGAGGGCCCAGGGACCCTCCCAAAATTAGAAAAAAATTATAGGTAATAAGTAATTATTATAGGGAGTTTTCGTAACTAAGTGCACGGAGCACTGTTATCCTCCGCTAATTCCATTACCCGAGCAATGCCGGGTGCGGGAATGCTAGTGTTATATATGTTATGTTGGTTATGCCACCATGATATATGTAATCAAGTCCATCAATGGACATCAAAGCGTAGCCAAAGATGTGATCACAAGATATCCATTCGCATACTCAGCGGATACATTTACGTGAAATACCAAGAAGGCGCTAATAGTTGGCTACAGATTAAAAAGAGTAATACTTTCTACCGTAGATATCTGTGTTGGCATAGGCAACAAAGATGGAAAACAACTACCTCTGTCAATAATAAACAATATGATTGGTATTAAAAAAACTTTTGATGATACCCATCGTTATATGGTGGTGTGCGGATGTGTACTCCCTTACATTACGGAAAAGAACAAATGTCAAAATTAAATGTGTTCCACAGGTCAATCAAGTCCATCAGTGAATGCCAAAGATGTAAGCAAAATATATTCGTTCGTTTATTCTGGAGAAGAAAGGGCTTGTGCTTACATTTTGTGTCGCATCATAAAAAATTAGCACGGAATTCTTAAAAGGTTGCTGGTGAATGATTAAGAAAAATGGTTAACTTTACCATAGACATCTGCGTTAACATAGACAACAAAGAGAGAAGGTAATTATACTTGTCAGTGAAAAGCAGTGTTGTTTGTTGTGGAGGAAAAAGTAGATTATGTGACATCCATCGTTCCAACATGTTTACCCGTGGATCCGAACTATGAGCTTTCTAACTGAAAGGGACAAATATAATCAAAACGAATAATATTCTGATGGTCGATGATGTCCATCAGAGACCTCAAAACCAGATAATGACGTGAATACTGGATTTCCCATCGCATACAAAGGAGAAACTTTTAGCAGAATGCCTGGAAGACACTTATAGTAGACGACAGGTTACTGAAAATAGTATTTTGCCAGCAGACATCCAAGCCAACATAGACAACAAAGAAAAAAAATAGCTTTCCCTGTCTGTGTTGTAAACTATATATTTTGTGGAAAGAAGACGTTTCAGGTGATATTCATAATTTTATGATGATGGCTCACGAATGCGAACTGTCCACACAAACGAGATAAACAAATTCCATATAGACGAAATATGTTTATCTAGCTGACCCAATTTATCAATGGGCAGAAACCTATAACCAAAGAAATAAGTACATATCGCATCTTCGCTTACAGTAGTAAACAAGGAATACACATAAAATGTGATTAGAGGGGGGGGGTACAGTGATATGATATTTGATGGTTACTGAACAAAACAAGCTTTGGCTCACTGTGATTTAAACTGATTTGCAATTATCAATAGAGTTTGCTCCAGTAGTCACTTGAAACCCTTCGCCACAGCTAGTTTGTGTAGAGCCCAATAGAGACTATGCCTAATTTAAGTCATATTCAGGTTTTTGAACGAAATATTTTAAGTGCATTAAATAATTGTATTTATTACAAGAAGTTTTTAGCACGAGCAAAACATAACACAGAACTTAAAAAAAATATCTTATGGAATAAGAGTATCGTTCGATTTATCTAAATATTCTAATTTAGAATAACTGTAAAATAAGTAATGCAAGGGAAGGTGACTGCTTTATAACAGTTAATTTTCATAGAAATGATTCATTAAAAATTGACAATAAATCCTTGTAAACGAACATAAATATAAATTATTAAATTCAATATTTTTAATAAGTAATATATAATTAGTAAATAAATAAGCAAGTAAATGCCAAACAGTTTTGATAAATTTAATAAAACTAATGATAGTCTTAATGGAATTATTACAAGATCAATTGTTTCTGAAGTATTCGATTTTGTAGCCAAAGTCACCTACATTCAGGGATAATTTATTGATCAGCATCCGTTACACTCATTTGTAAAATCTCAAAAGAATTCTTTTTTCAATTCCAACTCTCCCTATGTATATCGTCATCAAAATTCCAATAGTTAATAAAATACTTTTTATTCATCCACTGAAGTTCACATACATTTTTTTTTAATTTGTAGTGGATGACACTGGATGTTAATACAGTTTTTTAAATATTCATTCATTCATTAAATTTAATTAATTTTTAATACTTTAAATAGTATTTAAGAAGTTTGTTATGAAAATTGAAATCAAGCTCAATCGGTAAAATGCAATCATTTCAATATTTTTCACGTGAAGGTGAAGAATTCGAGTTCATTTCATGTGAAGATTGATAATTTATTTATATTAATTGTAAGTATTTTATAAAAAGTAACTAAAATATTTTTTTCTTTTAAGCATAAGTAGGAATTGACTTTAAAAATTTGTTTTATATTTCTTGTTTTTAAACTCATTCACAATTTTCGTTTTGTGGCTTTTGGTTAAAACTATGAAATGGTACAAGCTCAGTATTAATGTAAAACTAAATTTATTATGAATTATCTTAAAAACACATTTTTAAACGCATTAAAAAATATGACCTTCTTATAATTCAACATTATAACCATTAGGGAACCTTGAAATTAATTTTTGAAATTCATATCTCTTACTAAGCAAATACTCAAGCACATAGGAAATCGAGTGAAACATCGATTAGAAAAATCCTTTCAAATAACAAGACAAATTAATAAAACTTAATAGCAAATCAAATTAAATAAATATAAATGCAAAAAATTTAAACTACTGACTGATGAATAAAATTAAAACGTTCACTTTCTGTTATTTTAGCAAAAATAAATCATTAACTTTATTGTGAAGATATATATGATTAGTTTCTTTTCATGCTTAGTTAATAAATATCTACATCAATTTTGAATTTCTTACTGCATTTTCTCGTTTTGTTTTGGCTATACTTAGACTTTTGACTATACATAGACAATATGTAAAAACATCGTCATAGAACCCATTTCGAGAAGTGTAGAGTCAGAAAATTAGATTCTGTAACATATTCCACTATATTTCTGCTTTTTATGTGCTGTTTAAATTTTATGACTGGCTACTTTTATGAAGTTTGTTCACAAATATAAATGAACAGTTGTCGTCACCCCGACTGTTTAAAAATTGTAAGATCGAAGTAATCTTCATATTGCTTGAAAACAAAAGTTAATATTATTTCTAACTTTTTTTTAAAATCTTTTTCTGTGTATTTTGCTTTTTCATGTAAAATAAGGTATTAACCAAAATTCAATCTTCCTGTAAGCGTTTTAAAATCACTTAATATAAAATGCCTTTTCGCATTTAATTTCATATTTATAAGCACTTAATTTGCATAAAACTATTTTTGAAATTTAATTGCATAGATAAATATAGTAATAAAATTTACTTTGTTAATTGAAAATAAAAGAACATGTAAATAGTTATTAAAAATTCTCAAAGTTGCCGAAGTCTAGGACTGAAATTGAAACCAATTCGTTAGGGAAAGTTTCAGATCTTCCAGACTAAACATTGCTCCTGGTTCCAAGAAAAATAAAAATATACGAAAAAAACACCGAATTCTTTTCCGAAAATTTATATTTTAAGAACCATGTTTGGGTTCCTGAAACTGGTTTCATGTTTATATGGCATCACTAATAAATGTGTTCTCATGTTTGGACAACAAAATTACTCTGGCTCTATAAGCAGAATAAAATAAAACTTTTTCAGTTCATTTACCTGAATAATTATTGCGCGTTGCCGGGAAACACTTGTGGGAATGCAAAAGGTTACTAACTTAAAATGCGCAACACCCTGCTTTTGTTGATAGTATCGGTCAAATCTCCTGGGGTCGCGCACATGCGGTTTCCAAGAAGCTATAATTTTTTTTATGAAAATGCAAAATATAACAATTATCGTGCGATATAAGACGCCAACTTGAACAATTTTGAGACATTAAAAAATCGTTTATTTTTTCATTTAATTTAATTGATTATATTGAAAATGTAATAATAATTCTCGAGACCATACCTTTTTTACTTTATTACCTAAATATTGTACCATCAATTTTTCATATTTAATTTTAAGCTATTCGTTAAGTTTTGGTACAGATTAAACCCAGAAAGAAGAAAAGATAACTTGGTTAAAATGATCATTAATGTGCTCCCGAGTTTGTCGCCAATATGGCATCGCAATGGAACGCTCTTCTAACAACCCTAATGCTGTTTTGTTTACTACTTTTAACAATAATTGAGTTGAATATGAACTATAACTATTTTAAGAAAAATGCTAAATTAAAATTAATAAAAAATTTCGATGAAAGATTTTAATTATGTTCTTTTTTATAACTAAAAGTTTTTTTACAACTACTTCGACATAGAAATTTTATTTTTAAAGTAAACAAGAATTTAAGAACTTGATTTTTTTTGCAATTTTTAATTATCAATATGCGCTTTAAAAAATCGTCAGAATTCGTATTTTTCGAAATCGTCTGCGTTTTAGTTTTAAAGTCAGATGCAGTGGAACTTCGCAGTTGAGATAAATCTTTTTTTTTTTGCTCCAACAGTTGGTTTAAGGGATAATTTGTTATGCCGGTAATTGTACAAGAATAGTGAAATGGAAGACAGTATTTTGAATAGATTGGATGAAGGGTATGTGGAATATATATATATATAATTGCGAGCTGATGAATTTATCTTTGATTGCTTCTTCTTCTGTTCTTTCTCTTGTTTTGATTATGCACTATTTCTGTTATCCACACAGTCCTTGTGTTCTAAGTGTTCGAACTTGCTATGTTCCCGCTCCCGCGGTTAGCAAAGCCGTAGAATGTTTTTTGAAGTTAAAAAATTCTGCCCGGTGCCTTCAACAAATGTCGGAGGCATCGCATGCTCTAACTTTTGCTCTGCGTCAACAGACTGGCGCAGCCGGCCTGAAATCATAATTATATTGCGAAGATGGTAACCATAACTATTCCACAGAAGTGTTTGTTTACTTTGCCCGCCATCTTTATTGGTGACTTGGCATCTTTGGCGTGGCAAGGGGTACACTAATCATCACTTTTACCGGAAAATTTCAATTAATTAAATTTAATTAATTACTTAATAATACATATTTTGATGCTATTTTTAGTTTATGTCTACTACCTTCTAATAAAAATACAATCCTTGTGTCCTTTCAAAACAGTCGTATTGTGAAGATATCATCCGAATTTAAATTGGAATTTAAAAACCGTCAGTAGATAAAAGGTTAATAGTAATCTTACTAATATTCAAATAATAAAATAGTTGATCATATTTGGAATATCTATTTGTGTTATTATCAGGTTTAGACATATATAAAATTAGTTTTTAAAACCAATCTTTCATTAGCATACTAAAAAAATGAATCTCTAATTCTTTTTTCTATTTTTGTGTTTTTAACATATAATTCATCATTATAAATGTTATGGGTTCTAGAATTTTTTTTCTAAATATCCTATCAGGTGCTGGCATTCATATGGAGCAAACATTCAATTAATTCAAGATTAATTTCTGGGGAGATAAAAATACTACAATCCCAATGGAAATATTTCTGAGGACACACAATTTTATAACTCTAACCTTTAGAAATTCAGTAAAAAATTAATTGTATTCTTACAAATATAAACAAATGAAACAAAAAATAAATTTTAAAACCTATTTAAAAATATAAATATTTGCATAATTTCAAAATTAAGTTGGTGCAGGTGGTTTTTCTTGTGCTTCCATTTATTACTTTCTCATATATGTAATGTACGAAAGGAAATCTCGTATACATAGAATGCATTACTTTCTCATATATGTAATATACGAAATGAAATCTCGTGTACATAGAATACATTACTTTCTCATATATGTAATATACGAAATGAAATCTTGTGTACATAGAATACATTACTTTCTCATGTATGTAATATACGAAATGAAATCTCATGTGCATAGAATACATAGAATAGAAAATATAGTTCTCCTCAAGAAATTTGAACGCAAGATTTTGACGAATTTCCTAGTTTTAGATCAACCTGAGCTCGAAAAGCGCATGTTTTAAAAATGTATAGCTGTCTATCTGTGACAAAGATAATTCATGCTTTCAACTAGATTGTTGAAATTTGGTTTGTGTTCTTAATTCTAAATGGACAGATGTCCTTGAAATATTTTGTAAAATGTGTCTAAAGAAAGTCCCTATTTCCGTCGGTTCGAATATAAGTTAATAATAAGCTCGATAATTACAAACGAAGAAAGTTAAAGAGATAAAATTCGCTACACAGATTTAACAACTATAGTATACTTATTTAATACAAATATAACTTAACAAATTTGGAACCAAATCCATGAGTTGAATGTCTTCTTCTTTTGCTTTGAGAAACATGTAAGCTTAATAAATCAATATATTTAATAACTCAATAAAGTTGAAATTAAGCTAATTATTCAATATATTTAATAAATGAATATATAATGACTTAAAAATAACAAATTTGTGATGAAATTTTGTAGCTACAAGTACAGTTTTGTGACAAATTTTGTGATTGAGAAAAATATTTCTGAAATCCAAATTCAATTTTTTAATACTATTACTGCATAATATGTATTTTTTGTCAAATAACTCGCCAAACGTAACACCATACATTCAGTAAAAACGCCAAATTTACTCCAAAAGTTAATATTTCGCAGCTATTGAACGCCAAGGCTGAGGGACTCTCTGGCATATAGTTTATTAGAGAGAAATTTTATGTGAGAAAGTTTTGAGGAGACCATTCTCGCTGACTAAATTGTATTATCTTACGTTCATAGAAAAAAAATTAATTATCGTTAAAAATTTGACTTCAAAAATTTATTATTTCATTCCGTTTTAGAGTTCCCTCAATCCCCTTATCCAGGGCCCAACTAAGCATAGTTGGGGACCGGGACAAAATGTTCTTCGGGTACCTCTCTGTTTTAATACTTTAGTAATGAAGAACGTTCATTAAAAAAACGTAAAATAAAATTTCCATCCAATTTGGGGTGAGGGGGCAACATAAGCGTGGGCCCTCGACAACTGCCCAGATGTCCCTGCCCTAGTCAGGCCATGCCCTTACCCCAAAATGCTTAGTTATTTAATGAGAATTTTA
>JAOUZG010006261.1:998148-1019412 GCA_026289955.1 Argiope argentata
GTGTGTGTGTGTGTGTGTGTGTGTGTGTGTGTGTGTGTGTGTGTGTGTGTAAGTAAACGCAATAGCACTCTAAGTAGATGAAATTTGTTTGGTATATGACCATTCATAAAAACTAGATTTTTTAACGATTTTGGACAATCACCATTTTTATGTTAGTCTATCTATCTACTTATATGTATTTAAAAAAACACTCTGATAAATACATTAAGATAAGGTATGTATTTGGCAGACTGATCTTACATAAGAATTATAGATATACATAAAACTTTGATAAAATCTAAGAGAAACTTTCTCGGTACTTCAATCTGCTCATTATGCCACGAAAATAAATAGAACAATGCCTCAACAAATATTATTTTAGTAGGTTCTCTTCCATTGTTTACTCGCTATATTCAGCACATCTGGCACAGAGGATGGATGTACCAGTAGGGCCGAAAGCGGATTGTTCCACTCAATCATTTCGAATGTTTGGAAACAGATTGCATGCAAACCAGCATGTCCAGTTGCGAGAAATATATCGTTCCGCAAGAACAAGCATCCTTTTCGCATGTGGTCACTTACAGAAGAGAAATACTCGTAAATTTAGAAACCAGGCACGTGTTAATGTTCCAATAGTTCAGATGGGATATTCAACTGCTTAGTCCTCTTTCAGCTTCGAATGTGTGGCAATCGAGGAACGAGTAATCCTGTGGTCCTGTGATGGACGGCTACACGAACTGTAGTTTCCTCAGATCCGCCACCATCATTTGGGTTCTAGCATTAACGGACTGGTGGAAAGCATTCAAATGTGCTCGAAAAATCAATAGTTCTCTGTGAATATTATTAGAAATAGCCAGTGATGGATTTAAGCAGTTTGTGGTAATCGTGGAACCCTTAACCCTTCTCTTGATGAAATGTTCTACTTATTTGTACATTTCGACATATTTTGAACTTAATCAACTTGTTAATGATATATATTTTTAGACTTCAGTTTATTCCAAACCAAATATGGATTTTGAACTCATGTTTTACCAATGATTGAAGCCAAAATTCAACTCTGAAGTGTAATTAGAATAACAATTTTAGATTCAAAATTCCCTCTATTTAAAGCCTTGTGTCCTTAAGCAATCGTATTTTGATGAATATAAAAGTATGGATAGATTGAATGTTAACTCTTCATTAAATGTGATTCAAAATTTGATGTGGATGATAAAATTAATCAAATTGAACATTAAATTAATATCCATGACCATAAATTAGGGAAAATGAAAGTTCAGGAAAAGAAAGAATCAGAAGAAAAATAAATATGACTTATTTGTAAAGCTTATTTATTAAACAATAGGTAAAGAGCGATTTTTTTGGTTCCCTGGACAAAATTACTAAAAAAACTATTTACAAAAACCAATATTACATGGTTTGTACAATGGTTAGTATACATAGTATGTCTCCCAGACGGTGCAATACAGCCCATATAACACCTAGCCATGCTGAGTAACAAATGATCGATCTGATCTTTAGGAATATTACACCACTCATCATGCAATGCTCTCCGATGTTCAATTAGACATGTAGGAGGTAGTTGACGGGCTGCAAGTCATCCCATACATGCTCTACTGGGTTCAAGTCAGGTGAAAATATTGGCCAGTCCATATGGGTGGTATCCTCCGATCAAAGGCATTTGTTTACGATTTTTGCATGGTAATGACGAGCGTTCTTTACGTTTTTCAGTAATTATGTTAAGTTATTCTAGAATAGTCAAATAATCTTATTTCTTTTGAATAATTTTGGCTTAAAAATGTATAGAAAAGTATAAATTTGTAGTAAAAAACCGTATAGCTTTATCTATTTAGATCAAAACATTTTTGAGTTTAATGTGTTTACAGACAGCCAAACGTAATTCTAAAACTATATATTTCCTATTTCTAACAAACATAATTTTAACCCTTTGCGGTCGGAAAAGAAATTCGATGTATGAATATTTACTTAATACATGGACCTGTTTATTACATCAAAAAAATAAATACATGGAACTGCTTTAAGTGGAGTTTCCCTAAAGAATAAATCTGCATCATTTTAACATTCTGTAGATGTTTTTAACAATTAATATTTTGAAAAAGGAATAAATAAAATGTCAAAATTATGCACCTTCTAGAATGTTGGCTGAAAGTATATTTACTACCGCAAAAGGTTAAAACTGTATTGAACCTGTAAAATTCTTAAAGATCTGAAACACAAAGGCTCTTCAAAATCCCGGGTTCGAATTTTCAATGATTACAGTACTTTCTATACTTTTTATAAAAGAAAGTAAAAATTTTATTTGGTTAAAACTGCGCAATATATATTTTTAGTACTCTAATAAAATTCTGCTTTAAAAAAATTCTTATTATTAAAAGTGATTTTTATCCATTGATTTTATTTTATGCATTTTGGTTCGCTAGTAAAATAATAGCTGCGTGCTTGTCGCATTAACACAAGGGTCTCTCTCCAGAGAATAATTGAAGCAAAACGAGATATTCTGCTAATAAAAGGGAAATGGGTTCTTGGCGGGGAGCTCCGATTCAGATCGAATCTGACTCATAATCGGAAGGGCAAGAGAGAAAATGGATGCAATTCTATCTCAGCTTTTGTCTCCTTCCTCACACGCTGTGGCATCGATTCCATCAGTTTTTTCCTCCTCCCTCCTTTTTCTTTCTTTTCCTTTTTCTTACTGCGATGCTTATTTTAGTGTATTATGACTTTATTATTCTTAGCAAGAATCGCCTGAGAAATTACATAAACAAAGCACGTTCTAATAACCAAATGTTCCATGAAAGCTACTCTGATAGAATTGCTGCTTTTATATTTTTTTATTTTTCCTATGCGAAGTAGTAACCATTAATTCATTGATTGCTTTGGTGAAATTGATTCAATTTTTTGCTATTAGGACTAAAACTAATTATAAATATAATATGGGAATTTACTTGTAATTTAAATAATTTTTAAAAAAAAGTTCTTAAAAACATCCTTTTATTGGTGTACTAAAAGATACTTTTTTGAATTTTAATATTTCTTACTTCCTTACTTATTTTTAAAGTATTTCTAACTAAACGCTTATTTATTCTATTCTTTGTAATTTTTTTTCCTAATTCATTACAATAGTTTTAATGGAATTTTTAAAATTAGCTTTTTTTTCTAATATTCACTACCAGTTAGGGCCATCTGTATATGATCAAAATATACTTAAGTGAATTGATTAACTAACAATCTTGAAATTAAAATATTAAAGTATTGCTTAAAAGTAAATATTTTATTATCAAGACTGTGCTAAATGTAGAATATTTCAAAATTCAAATGCATCTTAAAGTGAAGGAAAACTTCTACAAAACTCCATACTTACAAATAAGAAGAAAGAAAATTAAATCTACTTTTTATAACTGAAAAAAATTCAGGTAAAGATTGTGTTTTATTCGCTTTATGATTGGTAGAATACGAATCATTTGACCTCTGATATTTCCAATTGGTTTTACCAGTATTGTAAGAAATATTTAAAGAAAATTATTATTACGTCATAGTAAGAATTTTTGTTGCATTTGATGATGAAGCGGTGATAAAAACAAGTAAAGAAAAAGTTTAATTAATACTTGATATGATTCCCAATACCTTACTTCTTACAAGTTTAATTAATACCAAATTAATTGCAAATTATTTTAAGACAATATCATTTGTTAATTCTACTTTTAGACACAATGATTGTGTCAACACTAATGAATAGCCTTCTAATTTTTTTTAAATCTTTTTGTAAAGTGGAAATATTTGTCTTTCGACAAGCAGTCGTTTGAATACTTAAGCAATACACGTGTTAACCCTGAGTTGGTTTTTAATAGAATTGGGACACCCATCGATATCTAATGAAGAGTAAATGAAAAGAATGACCAAGTGAGAATCTGACAATTTAAAAAGAAACGTTGATCGTGAAGTTGCTAAATTGCAGACAAAATGAGAAAAAATTGATTCAATATTTAGATATTGGAGACATAAGCAAATAATATTTTTATTGTGAACCTCTGAGTTTTGAATAAGAAGTAAGCCAGTCGAAAAATATATTTTCTCACTTTGGAAATATTAAGCTTCCAGTATTGAACAAATGGCCTATCGAATTTAAAAACTTGCTAATTGGAACTGAAAGACATTGTGTATGGTATCGATCAACATTGGGGTGGCAAGTGAAGGGGATAAATTCTAGTTCATTAGAAGTATGCCAGTGCAATGAGGTAATTTGAAATATAAAATATTAATCATTAAAAAAATTTGGTATTTACGTATTATACCGTCCAACTTTATCGCCAAATGTGAAATCGTCCCCAATGAGTTGCTAAACCCCCAAGTATGGCAATCCGGCAATGGTGTAATCAATTGATCTTTATCGCCAAATTTAAATTCGTCGCCAATAAATTACTAATTCGTTGGGGAAGACAGTCTAATACGTAAGTACCAAAATTTTAATATATTGTTGTTGAAACCATTGTAGATAATAAATAAGTTTGGTGTAGTTACATTCCCAAAATAAATCCCCCAAAGTGAGATTAACACCACCAAAAACTTTTATTCGTAGAAAGAGGTATTTTAAAATATTCACATAAAAGTTGATTGTTTTAAATGTACGACACCTTAAGTAAATAGAAGATGGTTCTTAATTATCTTAAAGGCGAAGAATTCTATTCCAAAATAATAAAATATATAACTCATCGTTTAATTTTTCGTTTTGATGTTCTACGATGACTTCAAAGTAAAATCACCTGTTTTTAATCTCATCGGATGCTAACATTTCATACATGATTCTCTCCAGCAAGAAGCTGTAGTTGATTTCGGTAAATATACAAAATTTAATATTTTTGTCAGAAACTATCTATTTTTTGAGGGAGTATTACAAATACATCAGTTTCGAAAAATTATTTATAAGTGAATGTAAATTTCTCTGTTGCTCGTTTCACAGATATATATTGATGCCCTTCTACCGGGCAATGTAGGATTAGAACATACTAAACAATAATTATGATCTCTGGGTTCGAGATTCTATTTCATGAAAACTTCATCTTCACTTTAGAAAGTACTCCTGCGCTTTACCTAAATAAAATAGTCTACTTTCGCCTTTCGGTTTGACAATAGGATTTTTTTAATTTCTAGATTTGATTCGAATTTGAGTTTGATTCTCTGTTGTTGTTGTCATGTAGGGCATTTAACAAGCCTGGTGACAGAGGTGAATTCTAGATTCATTTTAGTTGTCTTAGTAACTGTTTGTCACTTGTGCAAATGTAAATGGTTTACGTCCGTTAATGATTTGTTAATGATTATTTTTAAGCTATTTTTTGTAAACTTTGTATCTTGCTTCTTTTAAATAATTCTAACATAACTACAGCTATTTCAGGGCAACGTGGTTAAGAGATATTAATTTATTTTATACTGGAATGATATAACCAGCACAGTCTGGAATTAAAAAAAAACTTCCCGCATAATTTTTTAAACTTAAAAACAGCTTTTGAAAAAATATACTATAGAAAATAATTTTATCGTCTGAAATGCTTCTTAGTCAAAATCATATGTTCAATTGAAGCAGACGATTTTAAAGACCAACGACAACTGATTTTCTATATAAATTAAAAATATTTTTATAATAGTAATGTAAAAAAAATTTCACCAATTCTAAAATATGAAATTTTTTTAAAAAAATTTTGAAACAATTAATTTAATAGTGAACTTTTAATTAATAAATAGCATGAAAATAAACTAAATCAATAGTTCTCCAGATGCAAATTGTAAATTTCTGTTTCCAGACTTGGTAATTTACTTAGTTTTGGATGCGATAGACTTTTAAACTTTTGAATCCTGGTATGTTCTTCGCGCTGATATACTATTTTACTGTTTCAGTATGTGTTATATTATCAATTACTTAATTTAATTAAATTTTTATTTCATACAAATGCCCTACTTATTAGTAAATTTGAGAAAACATATTAATTCAAGATTTCATAATAACGGATTAGATATTATAGACAATGAATTTAAGTGTGATTGAAATAAAAAAAATCCTCTTTTTAATACACTTAAGAAGCATATTTTAAAAAAATATTTTTATTTATTAAATACTCATTTCTTTTAATTATTATTTTAAAAGAGTGGGTTTGAAAAATAATTTTTTAGGGAAATGAAACAAATTTATCCATTGATGTAAATAAAATAACCTAAAATGTTTTAACTCAATTTAGATTCATTTGTTTCTGGAAATCGAATTAATAACTGAAACCGTTTTCATCTGTAAGTGAAGGATGTTTTATAAAAATTATCTTAAAGGAAATGTACGGATTGATTCAAACATAGATCTGAAATCATATTCACGATTTAAAGATAAAAGCATAAAATTAATTTTTGTGTAATCGAATAAAAGAATTGTTTTTTGGATTTTGATTTGAAAGTCATAAAAAAATTTAAGTGTGAATGAAACATCTGTTTCGAAATTTTATAATATCTTGCTTTTATTATTAAATTTAGTATTGAAAACTATTTTATATTTAAATTTACTATTAAAGGTTATTTTATTTTTAAATTATAAACCAGCGGTAATGTGCACATGAAATTTTTTTAATATTATCGCAGAACACGGAAATAGAACTATAATGGCAATAAAAATTGTTGTTGTAAAACTCACTTTTTTTAGTTCAACTCAAAGGTGGTTACGTTTTGTATCAAATTTAGATCAAACAAACAAATTGTATTTATTTATTTGCAAAGTTTTTGCTTTAATGTTGGTAGTAAACCAAAAATAGCGTGCTCACAAAAAAAAATTCACTGTCCTTGTATCGCGCAAATGTATAAACACTGAAACTAAGCAACAAAAAACATGTTTATATATTATGCATAAAAATACATTGAATAACTTATAAAACCTGAAGATAAATATATTCAGAAATAAAAACGTTTTTAAGCAACAAATTATAAATGAAAATTTGGATTTTTATGGGAGAGATTGTAATAATAGGTTTGTGGGTAGTAGGGAAAAATGTAAAAATGTCAATTAATTTTTAATTAAAATACTCGTATAAACTAAGGTTTAATAACTTAATTGGTCTTATTGATTCCTAAACAGAAAAAAGCATAATTTCGAAACTTTCTGGCTGTGTTCTGATTGAAATTCGCATTTTTGCTAATTTTTTTCCATTTTAAAGAGAATGTTTAAGAAATTCCCCAGCAAGCTGGAAAGCAAAAGTAAATTTGCATCTGAATTACTATCTGGTAAGATAAATTGTTAATGTTAGAAACAGTCAAAATTAGTTCATGCAAATCACTTTTTAACCTATAACTTTTAAAATATTACTGTTAATCAAATACTTTTAATAAAAAAAAATCAATCATCTTAATAAGGCGCTAATTTGGCTGTTTGGATTTATTTTTCTATTTTAAATACTAAGAAGTCGGCTTTCTGGCACAGAGGTAGCGCGTCTTCCTCGTGTTCGGGAGTCCCGGTTCGGGCATGGTTGTTCTTCTATGTGCTATCTGTGAGATGTATGACTGTCCCCCCCCTGTAAAAAGGGGCTGTGCAAGCACATGTGGTGAGTGTGTAGCTAAGTCGTACTCTTGGCCCTAGTTGGCGCTACTTCAAAAACAAGAGACGCTCCTTTCGGCTTAAATCTGCTGCTGTATCAGCAGGGGGCTTGTTCATGGCAAGTACCATAAGTAACAACAACAAATACTAAGAAAGTTATATCGAGATGAAAATGTTAACTCCTTAATCATTTCCACCCCCTTTGATCTTGAGTAATTAATATTTAAGAACCCTTTTAGGAAGAAGGAAGACCCTAACATTTAGGAACCCTTCCGAGATTTTTACACTTCTAACAACATATTATAAGCCCATTAAAATCCGTCAAAAACTACTCTAGCTTGTAGGTAGTTTTCCTATGGAGATTTACCTAACAGCTTGATAAAATGGTTTGGTACGTTAAGATATTATTTATTATTAAACTTATTTAAAATGTCAGCGTAAGTGACCTAAAAAATTGCCTGATAAATAAAGATTGATTTTTCGTTGCATTTTATGCGCATTCAGACTGAATTTGGCTATTTCAATAATGTCCTTCCATTTCCAAGAAAACATTGAAGAGGCTCAGAAAGATAAATCAAGAAATCAAAATATCCATACAAGAGAACTTCCAATGTGCTTGCTCTAATTTGTCCTATGGTAAAGAAAATTGTATTTTCAGAAAGATTTATCTGTGTTCTGCCCCAAATTGGTCTTGCCGCTAATTTCTCCATAGATTAAAGAAAACATTTAGCTTCATTATAGTGTTGGATAATGTATACATATTTAACAAGTTTCAACTAAATGGAGCCCTTGGCAGCTTCTTAATTAAAACTCTAATTAAAATTTTGAAATACGTTTCTTTGCCAACACTTATTACCCAAGAAGTAACTACTTACCAAATTTAATAGCTCTTGGCCGAATGGTGTGCAAAGCAGGGTGTTTAGAAATACAGTTCTTGTACATATTGCATTATGCATGTCATAATTCACAGACTATATACTAGACTAAAAGTTCTGCCGTGTTGAAATAACTAAGTATTATAAAAAATATTTTTGTTTTAAATTATCTATATATTTAAAATAATGAAAAAATCAAATAGCCAGTCTGCACCAACTACACCAACTTCACTAATTACCATTTCACGTGAAAAATTATATTCTCTAAATATGTTATCAATGACCATCTACTCTCCATCACTGTTCAATCGAAGAGAAGACACAAAATCGATATCTTACTGTAAATTCTCAATGGAAAAATACACTAGCAGAGATCTCTAGCCACAACCCTTGAACCGATTTTTTTGGACCTGCTGAATTATTTCATCCACACCTTTCTAAATTTTGGAGAATTAAACTTAAGTTTTGACCGAACCCCAATCCTTGACAAGTGCATTGATTTCGTCAATGTGCAAACATTACTAATTTATTAGATTGTTTTATGTTTACAGTTCAGGTTTAATATAAAATAATATTCTATTTTTGTTTGATAAGATGTACTTCATCAGAGCTAGATAATATGCTGACATCAATACTAAAAAATTCGTTAGTGTACAGTTAATCGCCAAATACTGCTAATTAATAACTTAAATCTAAAATTTCAATGACTTGCATTTATAGAACGTTATTTATGAATTGCCTTTCTAGAAATAAAACCTTCGAATCTGTTTAACCCTTAGTAGCCTGATTTACGAAAGTGATTTATTTTTAATATTACTGTGTTTGTTTGAGGGTCTAGATGAAGGGAAAAATAGCTTAAAAAATCACAATATTTATTTTACATATTTATTTAGAAAAAAAACAGGTATCAATTTTGATACTTCAGGCATTAACGCATAAAGAAATCAGATATACCTATGCATGAAATAATGCGAAACATTGATTGTTTTTATTATGGCATAACGACACTATACATTTTTTACAGAACCAGGAGTGTTTTTTACAGAACCAAAAGTATTTATATTCTTCAGGAAAAGAAAATATATCAAATGTGTATTCAACAAAACTTTTAGTAAGATGTGTTTACTTATTCACTTTGCCGCGCGAGTAATATGTCATAGATAAAATAAAACAATAATGACATTTGATTTTTTTTTTAATTTCTTTGGAAAGAATATTATACAACAGTAAAATACGTACAGCCAGAATATAAAAAAACTAATAGTAATGTGAACATTCGGTTTTAAAGATTGGTATCAAAATTGAAACTCTAGATTATTAAGGGTTAACTCGCAGATTTTTTTTAAATGTAAGCATCATTATCCACAATGAGTGGTTATTATTCTTATTGCACATAAGTTCTAAATGTTCACTCATTGGAAAAATGGAAATCAAACCCGATCATGATAAATAGATAATTTATGATAATTGGCACCTTTCTTAACCTCGTGACATACGAATTTATTTAACTTTCTAATTAGATAATTCGTCCTATTTTGGTAATTTATTGTTAATTTGATTTTTCTAAATAATATATGGAGCATTTGGGATACCAAATCGTTTCATATTGATTTTTTCATATTTAAATACTTAATTCTGTGGCTTAATTGCAGACTTCAAAATAAAAATTCAGTAATTCGATGCGCGTGTCAGACACGTCATTGTATGCGAAGTGGTTAAGGAAAAATTAAATTTGCTTGAAGCGTTTTAATTTCCACCAGCGATGCTTTTTCGATTTTGTTTGTTTATATAAAATATTAGAATGTAAATCGTTTGCAAATTTCATTCAAATTCAGTTTTAGTGTTATTTATTTGCACTATTTTGTTTATAGTTTCTTTTAACATAATGATTTGAATAAATTGTTATCTATGTAATTTAATTGTTAAATTTTATTATATTATTAAACTTAAAAGCTCGTAAGTATTATTGATTACTTAAAGATTATTTTTACAAACATTTTTGTTAAAAATTAATTTTCAATATTTTAACGGAAAAGAAAAAAATTAAATATTTTTTCCCATTCTTTTTCTTATGAATTATATCCGATGTCAAAAATCAAATATTTAAGGAAAAAAGAAAGAATTGTTTTTATGTTTGAGTTTTATGAGCTACAGAGTTTCGGAATTTAAAAATAACTTTTATTATTTAAGAGTTCGGGGGATTATATTGTTATTTTTCAAAGTGATGATTAATATATATGAAATTCTCTGTACTTAAGAATATATCTATATAAATATTTGAAAAAAATAATTGAAATGCCTACATTTTTTAATAATGGAAATAGTTTAAAGTTAAAAAAATAATATTTCCTTCATTTAAATTTTTAATTTTTTAGCTTTATATTTTTATTATTAATACTTTAAAAAGCATTTAATAATTAAATGCTTTTTAAATGCATTTAATAATTAAAATTTTGTTTCAAAATTTATAAATTTTATGAATGACTGAATTATTTTATGAATATGCCCCATAATTTCAGAAATACTACAGATCTTGTTGATGAGGAGAAAAGGATTAAAATAAAAAAAATCACTTTTTGATTATTTTAGCTAATTATTTATTCCACATTTTATTTATTAGAGTGACATTATAGTTCATGAAATACAAAGAGTGAATTTAATTCATTAAAATGCATTTTTTCCTCTTCTTTCAGAGATAAAGTGGAGACGTGTCATTCGTGGTCCACGAACACAACGCAGCAGATTGACTTAGCACTAAATATATTTTTTATGGTCTACTTTTTTATACGCGTAAGTATTTCATCAATTTATTACTAAATTCATTTCAGTATTTTGATTTTCATTCAATTTTTAATCAATACTGGTAAATTCTAAAACCATCATATATAAACACCAAAAGTTTCATTCGATTTATATTTGATTATTTATCTTTATGATTATACTCTCTAATTGATATTTGATTATTTCTCTTTTTGATTATATTCACTTTATTATTATCTTGTTTCATCCAAAGAGTGCAAACTTTCGAAGACATTTGAATGTTCAAACACGTATAGATCAAGCATTATTAGAATTTTCCAATTTCTTTTATCACTAACCATTTCAATTTAATTTTCGTTATACTATTGTAACCATTGCTTTTAGTCAACAATTTTACAACAATCATTCGATGCTATTTTAACTAATGGCTTTAAACACTTCTCAGAAATGAGTTTCTTATATTTTTCTTACGAAACATCGGCATGGCGCCAAATTTAAATCACCTACTTTTTTTCCTTCATCGCTCTGTAAAACGCAGGTTGTTCACCTACTTAGGTGCAATTGCACTCTTGCTCTTCCATGAAAATACCTCGAGCAAGTATTGGTGGATTATATTTTATAAAAATTTTCATTTCCTGAAGTTTTTACTTAGTATCATTTATCGAAGTAATATCGATATTACTATTTATTATGATATCGGCTCTGAAACTGTCCATTCTGTGGCTCTAAAAATACACCCAATTTTTGAGTGTGTATCTAATTGACTTGACACTGAAAATTTCTACTTATTATTATTATACGGACCCGATTGGGCTTTGAGTATTCTATCGGTTCCCAAATTCTGCCCACATTTTATAGACTTTATGTAAATTTGGACAAAAAATAATAAAATATACGATTTTATTATTTCCTGAATTAATTAGAAACTGATAAATATTTGTAGAATGAACAATTAAAATTCTAGCTACGTCTTTTTAAGAACAGATATTTTTTCAAAAGTCATGAAATTATCATACCATTATATTTGGTTTCCTTGTCAAACTTATCTTCTACTCAAAGTTTGCAATTTGAAGAATTCTGGAAAAATATTTGTAGCATGATTCCTATTTGGGATAAAACATAATAAGGAACCTGATTTCGTGATTATTATTTTTACGAAAATTTACGTGCTTGTACAATTTTCTGAAATAATAGACAACTGACAAAGTTAGTGAAAAAAAACAATTAAAACTTTAGCTGAATCACTTTCAGAAATAGATAGAATTTTCAAAATTTGGAAAATTACCATACCATGACATTTTTCGTTCTTTCTTATCTTATCTACCCCTCCAAATTTGCAAACTGAAGAATCTGTGAAAATATGCGTGAGAAGAATTTGGGGCAAAACATAATAAAGAGGGTCTACGTGGTATCTTAATTCCGATTATTATTTTTATGGATTTTGTGTCTTTAAAAAACATTTTATAATTCAAATAAAATAATTAATGTTTGATAATGGCTGTTTTAAATATTCAAAAGTGGAATTATTATAGTTTGAGTTCGTCCTTTTTTATTTTAAACATAAATATACTATTAATTTACTTTTTGATGAATCAGGCTTGAAAAAAACCCCACTAAGATTCGGCCCTAAATAGAATATTCTAGCACCTACAGACAGATGCAGGAACGAAAGAGTGTATGATAGTATTTAACTGTGCTTTATTTCATAGTAGAATATGTGCCCGAATAGAGAGAAGCTACTAAGTTTTTGTTGCATCTAATTATGGGGAGAGAGATATTTGTCAGTAGATAAATTATTTGTTGGAATCTTAACTTCCTATTTCCAAAAAAATTCATTCTGCAGGTAAAGACCAGAAAATGGATGATTAATTTCTTTCTTAGTTAAGAAGAATCTTCGCTCATTAATTTACTGAAATTTAAAAAGTATTTTATCCTCATCGGTACTGCAATATATTCCAAAAGGCATGAACGAAAAATAAAAATGAACACAAAAGAAACTTTCGAACATGTTAGTTGATTTGGGACAACGCTAGGTCACAAAGATTCTCGCTTGTTAAAAAAAGTATTAAAATTCTTAAAACACCTTCCCTTCTTTAACCCTCAATAACTGTCTCCCTATTCGAATCGTTGGCTTAAAAAATCAATTGAGAGATAAATTGCTATAAAGAAGTGAAAAACAGAAACATATGATAAAATAGATAAGCGCAGTTTATTCATATTCAATTGTTGGTAGAGTCTCCGCCTGAGATTGTTACAGACTTAATCCCTCCGGGACAGAGTCCAGGTCAAGTTATTGGATGAAGGGCAGTGGTGTTTTCTTCCACTCAGCTGATAGAAGACATGCAAGCTCTTTAAAGAATTTTGGAAGATTGCTGCACCACTTAATTTGCTGATGCAACTCGTCTTAAATGTTTTCTATAACATTTAAGTCTATACTCTAGGCAGGCAGTTCAGGGCTCATCCCATTGTCATCATACCAATCCATGGAGGACTTCTCGACATGAGAATTGGCGTTGTGATCTTAGAAATAACAATTATACAACTTGTAGGACTTTTACAGCACTGGAAGCTAATTTTGTCTTGAATAGTGAAGTAAGAGGTCGGAATTGAGCTTTCCATGAGTTGGAATCAAAGGTCCAAATGCATACCACAAGCAACATCACCAGACTAGAATTCTAATCTCTCCAAAATGTACTTTAGGAACAATGCATTCTGGCAAAAGGCGTTATCCATGTATACATTACAATTAGAAATTTTTTTGGACAGCATTGGTTGGTTTCTGTCTCTTAGTATCGTGTTTCTTCCCGATCGAAGCTCATTCCGACACTCACCATCCACTTCTTAATCGTAAGAGCCCCTATCGATGTTGGAATATTTTACTCCAAATAGGTTCCTTAATGATCGGCCATTTCTGTGAAATCCGACAATTACACCATTCTTAATGTCAGACAGCTCTGAATTCTAAGACATCCTACATTTGACTAGTGTGAATGCAGTTTCCTGCATGTTATTTAAGTACAGAAAGCGTGACATTAGTCAAAATCACAAATATTCTCATTTGAAAAGCTATCCAAATACTTATTGGTAGATGATATTAAAAAGCAGTATATTATAAATATGTATAATAGTATATTAAAATAAATATAGATAGTATATTATAATCAAGTATAAGATAGTATATTATATGCAAGTTGCAACCAAAATAATTTTAGACTATAACCATTAAAAATTAAAAATGTATAAATTTCTTTTTCAGTTTATCGCTGCTAGCGACAAGTTATGGTTCATGCTGGAGCTTTATTCCTTCGTGGATTATTTCACCATTCCGCCCTCCTTCATATCCATCTATCTTGGTAGAACGTGGATAGGTGAGTGGACCTCCCCCAGAAACCTATTATAGTTCTTGTAAGGAAATCATGTTCATTGCGCACATACTGCTGTTTGTATTTAAGATGTACAATTCCTTTTATCATTATTATTATTTCATATATCTAATTTAACTACGCCTTAACGTCTCGTAATACATGGCCATTCAAACGCATTGGTTCTAATATACAGGATGGCAATAAAATAACTTTCTCTATTTAGACGCCTCTACAGCTAAAACGAATGAAAGAGATGAAACCATATTCCATAAATAGACTGTGTAAGACATAGGGAAATAAATTCTGCAGAAAAAAAATAGCACTAAAAGTTATTGAAAGGAGAAATATTGGCACCTGCACTTACGTGAGAAAATTTGCATATCGAAAGGGATAATGTAACATTCCTGGTGCGTTTCTTGTAAAATTGGAAGAGCAAGTGACCTATTAGCTGTTCGTTCTTGACTATTGTTCAAAATTGATGTTCATGTGTTCTTAATATAGACCTTACCTTACCTCAGTATGCGTTGCTGATAAAACTATTCTACACTTGACAGTGTAGAGCCGTGCCTGCTCTTAAGCAAACCTGAATATCTTATGTACAAAACATATATACATAAGGCGGTTTGTTATAAACATCGAAACTGACAATTTTCATACAGCAGTGGAGAACGGCGTACACCGTATAAAATAAGTTGTATCCAGTAATGGTCAGAAAACTGAAAAATTTGCACAGTATCCAGGAGACCCTAATACTGATGAATAAAAGATTATTTTCTGTGAGTTCATTAATTTTTTCATAATTGTACTTCCACAACGCCAGTATATCCCCTATCTGCAGCTTTTGATACTACTTTTCTTACAATGGAATTCATCTGCCCATGATTTCTTACACCGTCTGTATAAGAAATGCGATTTCATTTCATTCATTAGTTTTAGCTGTAGATACCTCCAAACAGAGAAAATTACTTTATAATCACTTTCTATATAACTCTAAATATTTAATGAACTATAGAAATGAAACATTTCTAATGAGCTTGAGTTTAATGTTTCCTTTGAATAACTTGCAGATGCTCTATCTGATTTCTAGATAATATTGATTGAATATCAATTTTATCTAGAAATCAGATAGAACATCTGCAAGTTATTCAAAGGATCTAACATAAATATTATCTAAATGATTGTTTCTTCGCACCGTATCTTTTGAAGAATACCTGTTCAAGCTCAACTCTATACAGTTTCATATGTATCTTGATACTAAGAATAGGTCAAACCACTTATTTTTTCTTAATTAGTGCCACCCTTCTAACTTCGTAGAACTAATTTCGTCATCTGCGCTCAAAAAAAGTTTTGAAAGAACTTAAAAGTTTAGTAGTGAAACACTTGGCTATTTGCCACTATTCGTTTTGCAACACATCCTGTTTCTACAAACTATTGATGTTATCTATTTACGCTCTTGACTTATTGTAGCGCATAAGAATGTATGTCAGACAAAGTCCTCTGTGCTGTAATTACAGACTGAAATTGTTCAAACTCCATCAAGCAGAGTATCTTCTATATAGTTCTTTAGAAGTCATATTTTCCATTCCACCAAAAAAAACCATATACTATTCTGTATAAATCTTCTCTTCCCAATACCGCTCATAAAAATAGTTGATGGAAAACGAAGCAGCCATCGTTGTTGTTGTTGTTTCTAATGGTACTTGCCATGGACAAGCTCTCTGATGCATCAGCGATTTTAAGCCGAAATGACCTTCTCTTGTTTTGAAGTAGCGCCAATTAGGGCGAAGAGAACGTCTTAGCTACTCATTAATCATACATTCGCTTGCACAGTCCTTTTTTACAGGGGAACACGTTCACACACTTTACAAATAGAACATAGAAGAACGATCATGCCTGAACCGGGACTCGAACCCAGGATGACCAAATCATAAGGAAGACGCGCTACCGCTACGCCAAGACGCCGGCAACAATGATTTTAAATTATTTTATAGATATTTAGCTATTTCTTTTATTAATCCTATTTTCGATTGATTAAATATAAAATATAAAGAAGAAACAAAAGTTTTTAGTTAAAAATATCGCATAAAGTAGTTGATTTTCAAAGTTTGATATGCAAGCATCTTCTGAGACTTATTTCAATGGCTATTCTTTTAAACATTTTCATATTTTAAGAGATTTCAATGTATCCCTTATATAGGTGGTACTTATTATTAATTTTCTTTAAAAATGCATATATTGAAATTCCAGTTGGAAGGAAGTAATTAGATATCTAATTTTTATTTTCCTTAATATAGGATAAATTTTATCACCAAATGTCTATAAGTGTTTTATTAGTTGTTAATTTTTTTTAACCAAATGAGTAATTAAAGTGTTTTCCTTCCGGCAGGCCTTCGTTTCCTGCGGGCCCTGCGCCTCATGTCTGTGCCGGACATTTTGCAGTACCTGAACGTCTTGAAGACAAGTTCATCCATAAGATTAGCCCAGTTAGTCTCCATCGTCATCAGTGTGTGGCTCACGGCAGCCGGAATTATCCACCTGGTGCGTACACATTCTACCTGTTTACTACCATCCCATCGAATCAAAATTCCGAAAATTTGCACTAGTAATAATGCACCTGTAATGTACAAATATACCGTTACTGGTGCATTATTTTCGTTATTGTGAATCAGATTTTAAAAAAACTAAAAAAAGGAATTTAAAAAAATGCACCAACTCTGAACTCCCGCTTATAAAGTGATGACTTTCACAACCAAACCGTAAGGAGGATGATCAAGAGAACAATTTTTGAAATATATAAGCTACGCAAAAACATTATCGTCATATTAAATCTCATCCCAAAACCAATTTTTCAGCCCATGCCTTCTTCTTGTCAGACTACTTATAAAGACTGGTTTCACTTTCGTTACTGTTGTTCTTTTTGTTTCTAATGGTTCTTTTTATAAACAAGTACACTGACGAAGTCAGAGATGTTAAGCCGAGGAGTTCCTCTTGTTTTTCAGTAGCGTCAACTAGAGTTAAGAGTATATTTTAACTACTCAAGCATCACGATCCTTTTTAAAAGGTGAACTTCATTCATTCATTTCATCCACAAATCGTAACTCAAACGATCACCTCTGAGCCAATACTTACACTGGTATTACTCTCGACATGTAGGACTTTGTGACTACGACAGATTTATACGTGCGCCATCCACCACATACACGGAGAGTCTTTTGGCCTATGAAATTCAAAACTTTCGTTACTAGATAACTGTTAATTTGCATGGTTACTTTACTGCAACTATTACAATTTTTATCACTATAGTTGTAGCCTTCCAAAAAATAAAAATTGACGGCTCAGGAATGTAACAGAATTTTGCAAAACGATATAAGAAAAAAATCTATTTTTGTATTGCTCTTTTGTTTAAAAAATTCCTCTATGTTTATTCTATCAAGAACAACTTTTCAATTAGATTAGTTTTCGAATTTACTGCTAATTTACATTCAGTCAATCAAATACAGTTAAAAATGACATTATTAAAAATGACATTATTAAAATCAAATACAGTTAAAATGACATTATTACATTGATACTCTATAATATACTACGTCATGTTTGGTCTATTATAAAATATATTTTACATTATTTCCTTCATTTGTAATTTTCAATATATAACGAACTATTTTTTTAAAAAATATGAAATTTTTATATCGCTTCATATAAATACATTATCATAATTTTTCAAATAAATTTATATAAAACTATTCATTCTAAAATAAACACCTTAATAATTTCAAAAAAAATTAAATGAGTGAATGTTCAGATAAATAAAAATCAAAATACTTTATTGATGTAAAATTTCTTAGCTTTAGTATTGTGATATAATGCGTCAAATTATAAACTTATAACTATGAAATTTATTTTTAAATTTGTATAAGGACGAGATTCTGTATTTCTTCATAATGAGGTAGATGAAAATAATAAACGTTTCAATTATAGTTATTTAACCCTTTGCACTCATTGGTGCCTCTTGGACACCATTCAAGATGGTGCATCATTTTGACGTTTCATTTATTTATTTGTCAATTTTGATTATTGAAAATACCTACAGAATGGCAAAAAGCTGGAGAAACTCGATTTTAAACAACACAAACATGCACACAAATTTGGAGGATTAATATATGTATATTGTATATTGAATAACTATGCATCGAATTTCGAATTACTTTTCCGAGAGCAAAGGTTTAATTATTTCCTAAGTGCCATATTTCACACGACAAAACAGACATGAATATGAAAACACCCGACACTCACCTCGAATAAATCTAATATTTTTCCCCCAAGAAGGAAAATATATCTTGATGCTAATAAGGTAACGCCATCTGTTGTATCAAAAGAGAAGGTAGTGAAGTTATGTAATCGATACAAACTTATAAATTGAAATTAAATAATCCAAATACAAGTTAATAACGCTAAAATTGAAAAAAATTACACTCAATCCTTAAAAACTTCGAGAATTCTTTGAATTTTTAATTGTATCTTGAAACCAAACCACCGAACGGAATATCCGAAACGGAGAATATCAATTAATTATATAATAAAGAAAACCAAAACAAATATGAAGTTGAAGCTAAGCCTGCAGATTTACAAAACATTAAAACATTTCTTTCTTGGTTTAATTAAATACTATAGATATACTAGAAATGCAATTTCAATCTCAAATGATATTAAAACAATCAAAAGAAAATAATTGTAAAATAATATATCTCCCACTTTCCTATTCGCATATATGTATAAATGATTTACTAAACATAAAATAAAATTCCTTCATATATAATATTTTAAAATATAACTGAATGAACAAAATGGATTTTAATAACTTTCCTCTTGTTATTCGAGTGCCATTAAGAGTAGTTTAATTTTTACCGGCAACTTTCAGCTAAGTAACTTTCCACAAACGCCGTGACCCTTTTTACTCAAGAGACGAGATTTTCTGCTGAAAAATTCAGAAGTTGAGCGGTTCCTTCCTGTGCACAACGGAAGCAATTATGCATTGTCTCTCCGTCTTTCGGCATTATCTCTAAGTTGTATTTAATCCCTCTGGTTTTATTCTACGTTGCAGAGCAACATTTCCCGCTCGAGTTAAATAGCTCGTTACGGGGAAATTGCTCTTTTTTTCGTTTAAAATTGATGTCTTCATCATAATTCAAACTCTTAAAATATGCAGAAATGTTGCATGCATTGGTTTATTGTTATTATCATTGTTTTAGATGCTTTCTTTTACATGAAAATTTTACAACTTAAATGCTTTTAACAAGTTCGTTACCATGAATCATGTCTCTGATTCGACCAACTATCTTAGAACATGCTTACTTATTTATTGTCTCTTAGAGAAGACTCTTCTTGAAAAAAATATCCAATTAAATAGTAGATGTGGATCACAGGTAGGTCACAAAGTGAATTACTGTACAAAATAAAAAGATATAAATTCAACATAAGCATGATCTAACAGCAAATTTTACTTCAATTAAGATCTTTTACTGCCACCCAAATACGGCTAATATGGTACTCATCTTGTTAATTTAACTTGCATTTTAAATCCAAAAGAAATTCTAAATATTTGATAATTAAAATTTCTTATTTATACAGAACTACAAAATAGCTGTTCCTATTTTTGTCTAATTAATATTTTTTTCTGAAACTTATTGAATCATTTTGTTTTAAAATATGAACAACAAAATGGAATATATTAATTTTACTGTGTCTCAAGAGAGTAAAAACTCAAAGTAAATGGCAGATAATGATTTTTCAAGCGTTAATATAGTAAAAATATTTCGAGACTCTAAAATATTACGAATACTGGATGTTCATGTAAAATAACAATCAATTTCAAAAAGTTTACATTTTTTAAAATAAATTAGTTGCGTAAATCCTTTTCTTTGAAATTCAGAAAAAGGGATTTTTCTTAAACTTAAGAAATTGTCTCTTATTTTAAATTTACAGGCCATACTAATAAAAATAAAAGCTGTACCTGAGTTAAATAAAGCCATATACTATGATGAACTGCTTACGGTGCCATCTACCGTCAAAATTCAAATTAATCGGATGTACCTTGAAAACGATAAAATATGGAAATACTACCAACTGCAAAATTTAAAGCATCATCATATTTTATGGTTATCATGCTTTGTGAACTTTTGTCTTAAAAATAAAATTCACGAAATGAACATTTGTGTAATTTTAAAATAAAAATAATAATCATGAAAATGTATCTTCACGATATTCTCATCCAGACATCTTAACAGGTGTCTTTTCTAACCATTCTTATGATTCCTACAATTTTGACAAAGATTTTTTTATTATATCCTTTGTCTTATCGATATAGATAACTTTGGATTCTAAAGCAAGGAAGTGCTATTAGTATTATCAATGCTTAACATATTGCTATTTCAACATATACACCACTTTTATGACCATAGATATTACTATTTCCAGTTAAGGTCGAAGGTTCAAAATTTGAAAAGATACCCAATTCATCATTTTCATTACACGTTCATACATATAAAGGTAATTTATTGAAAATTGTGTCTTGCCTTTAAATTGTTCCACGTTTCTTTTAAAATAGCCTTTCTCATTTATTATGCTAGAACTGAAGATTTAGAAAATTCTTATCTTGTTTATAAATTCTTCTTGTTATGTAGAACCGACCCCTTCGCTACCACTGAAAGAA
>JAOUZG010006261.1:1019422-1074659 GCA_026289955.1 Argiope argentata
ATTCTTCTTGTTATGTAGAACCGACCCCTTCGCTACCACTGAAAGAAACAGTGTCAACGAGAAAGAATCAGTGTCAATATAATGGCCAACTGCAATAGGCATGCATACACTATCGAGGGGGCTCGTTTCTTGTAATCGATACTATTCCATTCCGTGTATTATTCTGTATCTGCAAATTTAAAAAATTCTTATCTTGTTTATACATTCTTCTTGTCATGTAAAACCGGCCACTCAGCCGCCACTGAAAGAGTCAGTGTCAACAAGATTTGCAGTGGCCAACTGCAATAGACATACTTATACCATTGGGGGGGGAGAAGATGGTGGTAAAGTCTCGACTTCGAAACCAAAGTTTTCAGGCTCGAGGCCTGATTCCACCGAAAAACCGTCCACCCACCGATGCTATGCAGTTTGGAGAAGAGAGGGTGCCAGCTCAAGTGTCGTCCTCGTCATGTGCCCGCTGTTCAAAATTACGAGCTTCGTCCCAAAATAGCCCTAATATTGCTTGAAAAACGGGATTTTAATAAAACTAAACTAAACCAATTGAGGGGAGGGAAATACCTCAGATATGAAAAGTATCCGGTATGGTGGTTGACTCTCGCTTCTTGGATAAATATATTAAGACTAAGAGGTTTAAGTTACCTACACTTCCATGATAAAAGAAATCTTCTCACAGAAGGGTTTCTAGCGGGGTTTGTGTTGGCTATTAAAATTTATACCTAGTCCCTGCCTTACTGCTGCAACTACGATGATCGTTCAATCTACTCTGGATATTTATTCGTGATATGACTAACCCCGACTCATATCAATCATGTAATCTCCTTTTCTAATAATAAAAGTCTGTAATTAAGAACCTGTGATTTAAATTTGTGTAACTGTGAGCTAACAATGATTAGCTGTATTTTCTTGCAGCTGGAAAATTCCGGTGACCCGCTGAGTTTCAGCAACCCCCACGAGCTGACGTACTGGGAGTGCGTCTACTTTCTCATCGTGACCATGTCGACCGTCGGATATGGGGACATCTATTGCCAGACCAGCCTGGGGCGGGGATTCATCGTCTTGTTCATCCTCGTCGGCCTGGTGAGATCCTTTCCGCACGTTCATTCTGTCAAGAGAATATTGAAGGAATGAATTGTGAATTTTCGAAAGTGAATTTTTTGAAAATCCACTAAGCAGATGTTTTTTTTTTAAAAATCTCATGCAATAACTTAATTTAATTCTAATTGTTTTTTTTTCTATTTCATAAATGTTTATAATTATCGAGTTATGTATTTAATCTTAGTACGAAAATTAAGAGTAGTAAAAGATTTCAGTAAGGTTATGTTAAATGAATAAAATACTCAAAAATCTGACCATCGAATTCTGTTTTAAAATTTAACAAGATCTTTTCAAAATAAAATAATATTTAATATTATTCAACCCTTTATCTATCTTTTTTTATAGTGTAGTTATAATATTCTGTTTTATAAAATTTTCAACCCGATCCAGTACTTATTGAAAAGTTATGATTAAAAATGTTGAGCCATTTGTTAGTTATTTTTTATGGTTAATGATGATTTCTATTTATTTAAAAAAAACGGAATTTTAAAATCTTAAGAATCTGTTAAATATTTATAAAATATTTAATACAAACCTTTTTTAAAGAATAGACTTGTTAACCCTTTGCGGTCTGATGTCCGATGTCAAGTGTGACTCTACGTTCAAGACTGTGCATCATTTTGACGTTTTGTTTATATATTTTTCAAATTTAATTGTTAAAAACTCCTACATAATGGTTAGGAGATGTAGATTAATTTTTCAGAGAAATTCGACTTAAAAGAATTATATATATTTATTTTACATAGCAATAAACAAATCTTTGCATTAAGTGAATAATTTAGCTTCTAGTTATTTTTCGGACTGCAAAGGGTTAAAATTTAACTGAGATCTAAATTTGAATTAAACAGTATTTACAAAAATAGCCATTTAATCAAAAAATTTAGTTTTAAAAAATATCAAGACTTGATATTTCTTTGTTCATTTGTGTATACATTTTAAATTCTGGTTTAGATTAAAATGTTTATAATTCTCTGCAATGCAGTGTACTAACTAAATGCTTGAATGTGTGACTAACAGCAACTAACCATTTCGAACCTAATACGATACAGTTTTAATCTCTGTCAACTAGTCTCCTAGTTTTGTTCTACCTACCTAGTGTGCCGTTGGAGTTTAGTGTGCTCTTCTACTGACCTAGAAGCTTCAATGTAAGACTGTGTTTAGAAAGTGTAAATAATAGTTCATCTAACATAGTAGTGGTTTTGTCTGAAAATATGAGTAGTATACAATCCCGATATTTTAAACTAATACTATCGATATTACTCCATATAGCTTAAATGACATGTTTAAAAATGAGATCACATTACACTCATTAAATTTATTTGATACTTAAAAAACTCTTTTGGCAAAATAATATTCCAAACAGAAGTAAAAAAATCGTCTGCTTTTATAATCGAAAGGAAAAAACAACTTTTAAATTCTATTACTTAAAAATTCTTTTATATTTATTTAAATTGATGCGTTATTTTCAAAACAGGTGCAATATAATTTTTAAAGTAAATTCTAATTATTTAAATATCTAAAACATGTATTTTCAATCAACTCCAAACAAAGCTTTTCGAAAAAAATTATAATTTTTTTAATATTCAATATTAATATACAATAAAAATTTTAATCTAATATCGAAAATGTTATACAGTTATTGTATTTACTGCTTTGTATTTCACTATTTATCACTCTGAAATCATCTGAGAGATGGTTTATAATTATGGGCATTATGAAGTACAAAAGTCTCCCTGTATTTTTCTTCGATTTAATTAAAATCTTATTAAATTTTGTGCATATTATGAAGATTTAAATAAAAATCTTAAATATAACTTGTAACACTGTATAAATTATAAATTAATTTATATCTCTTATGCTTTTAACTCGTTTCAAGAAAGATTTACGTGAATTCCATCCAAAATGACTTTAAATAATTGTTATCCAACATTTTTAGTTAATTTTGCCGTATTTAAATTTGTCAACAATCTAAATTAATTCATCTTTTAGAGAATTCATATTTTAAAGTAAATTTAGGGAAATGTAATTTATTTATATTCTAACATAAAGTTCTGAAAGAATTGGACTTTCATATAAGCCTGATTGTACTTTCTTATGAATCGTTTCTGTGCGGCATATACTATAAGATTTTTCCAACTTCTCATTCACGCAAAAATAAGAGACATGATTATCAAAAATCTCAAGCCTAAAAGCAGTAAAAAACTTTGTGATATATGCTGCCTAAAACATAACTTGAAAGGGAAAAAATATTTCGAATCTGAAATTTGAAAATATATATATATTAGAATAGAAAAAAATTAATAATACTAAAAATTCAGTAAAAATACTTATCTAACCAAAATTTCTTTACTATTAAATTTGAAAATAATTTCCTTACATGAAAAATTAATTTAAAAGGTTAATGTATTTTTATCATCGTATATTTTTTATTGTTCAGCCGCATATGAATTAAAATTTGAAGTTGAGATTTTCATAAAATTTAATAATTTCTATATTATTCATGTTTATCTACTTCAATTCAAAATCTAAATCTTAATGTTCATTTATTATTATTAAATTAATCATAAATAATTAAAAAGCCAAAATTCACATAAAAAAGAAATCCATGGTTTCTCAAAGTATTTTAAATGTATAAATTTCATTGCATGGCCAGCTTCTACTCATCTAACAATTCAAAAAAAATTTAAAAAATCAAGAAATATCATGAAATTGTTATCAAATATCATGAACATTTAATGAAAAGTGGAAAAACTCTAATTTTAACTAAATAAGGCAAGGACTCTCCAAAGCAAAAAAAAAAAATAATAATAAAATGGTTTTATGAAATTTCTCTACACTTAGTGCTATGTATTTTCAGACAGGACCCTGTCCTATTCGATTTATAAGAAAGAATGTGTTTGTTTGTGCCTTAGGCCGTCTTTGCAAGCTGCATCCCCGAAATCATAGATTTAGTAGGAACTAGGCCCAAGTACGGCGGGGAGTACCGTCAGGAACACGGCAAAAGGTACTCAACACCCTCCATCGCTTGCCTTCCCGCAGAGCCTCCAACCTGCATGCAACCCTTCCCATAGAACGTCTTCCTCCGACAACTAAGGTGCAAACTTTCAAGAAAAGTATCTGAAGTTAGCATGTAGGAACTGAAGTGAATACTATACACCCCAGTCAAATATTCGTCTATAAATAAGCTAGAATGCAATGTAAAAAACATCTTTAGGTTTTTATTTGTCTCTAATCAAAGCACACAAAAAATCAATAAATAAATTCAAAATCCCACTTAGAAAAATTACCTACTATATTTTATGTCGTCCAAGTAAACCAATTTTTATTTCCAACATAGTTATGTTTCTAAAATTTCTTTCTTTACAGCATTTTTCCTTTAAATTGCATTGGTGTATGTTCTAGAAGATTTTTCAGTATTTGTGATTAAGATTCCATTCGGCTTTCTATATATTTTGAAAACATAGTATTTCTAAGTTGTTTATTCACAATATTTCAGCGCACAGTCATTGTAATTATTGAAAAATAAAATATTGAGATTTAGATATTTATGGCGTTGTATTTACGTTTTAGGGTATGCACAACGTGATGTTTTAACCAAAACGCAATCATTTTTTGTTGAACATTTAGAAATACCCATGCATCACTAAGTATCACACGGGGTTACAGAAGTAGACAACACATTACCTAAAGGCGTCCCATACAGAATAGCTACTCCTGCATCACATTCGCTTGCACAACCCCTTTTTATAGGGGGGGACACGTTTAATCATATCATAGATTGAAAAGAGAAAGAACAACCATACCCGAACCGGGATTCGAACCCAGTAAGCCCAGATCACTGGGAAGATGCACTACCCCTGTGTCAGGATGTCGGCAAGACACAATCATTGTATTTACGTTTTAGGACTTTTTGAGATTTAAAACAGCCATTTTTCAAATTAGCCCATATGTTTGAGTATGTGTTTTTCAGACTCGCTACTATGCATCATATGAATACTCATAAACATAATGAGCTAACTGGAAGACACTTGTTTTATAAACTTTTGCATCAAATATGCCAATCTAAAAGACAGTTTAGATAGAATTTATCGAAGGGAGGATTACCTACCCTTTTATATATATATTCCAACAATTTAGGAATCAAATTAATAAAAATTACCATATAATTTTTTGTATAGTTTCATATTTGTTTGATATTTCAATCTTCATTAATCGTAAAATATTTCTTTATACACATGGATGTAAGCACCTCACCTCAAAAAAGCACGATAAAGTATAGAAATATAATTTGATTTATACAGCATTACCAACAACAACAAATCCGAGATTTGTACAAACTTCTGTTCCATCAAATGGAGAAAAAAAATACCACATTTAAATTTTATATTCGACTTTCTTTGCTATTCGACGAAACTAAACATAGAATGCGACATATAAGGAAGTTGTGCGAATGAATTGATGGATCCATTAAATCATTTAGATGTTGTGTCTATTTATTGGCCTATATATGAGCAACGAATCTCGAAATTGCAACAAGCAATGGGCGTGCAAGGAGTTGAATGTTGTGAAGTAAAGTTTGATATGTAACATCTATATTAGAATCTTAAGTCTCTACGGTATAATCAGTTATGCCTCTTGAACCGTTAAATCCTAGAATGCCTAAATCTATGTCAAATTTTGATCCAAAACCTTAAAATAGAAATATATAGATGATAAAGCGAAACATTCTATGGAACTATTAAAATAATGGACTTATGCGAGAAGATTGAGGAATCCATCAACAAGTAATGTTTGTTTATTCCTTGTATAAACGTATACCTCGAAAAGAAATCCAAGTGGAAGAATAGACTTTAATATCTGCCTTTAATTTCAAAATCATATATCTGTATTTAATTTCAATCCAAATCCATCAAATGAAAAAAGTTTCATACTCTCCTCACCTAAAATGGAAAACAGTAAAAATCCTTTACATGTATAAAATTTCCGTTCAAATCCATAATTATTAAAGGGTAGGTACTTTTTTAAAACGCATTTTCTACTTTCCATACTGTACAACAAAACTAAGCATAGAATATATTTACTATACATAAATACGAGTAATTCAATTGGATAACACTTTCGAATTTCCAAAATAAAGCTTTAGCCTTTTATTCTTTGTTCACGGGAAATGCTCCGAGTATCTAGTTTCTAAATCTAGGGAGAGAAAAACTGTAACAAAAGCTATTGATTTTTAAAATGATCCGGGATTTAATGGACTTCCCAATGTAAGGTTTAGTATCTGTGAGGATGCCTACGCCGCAGTTATTTTCGAAATGCACTGGAACGTTTCAGGAAATGTTCTTGTGCTTCCGTCGATATTAGAACAAGAGACTTTCTTTTGTGAATTTATAATGTAACATATTAAACTTTTATAAATATTTTAAAAATAATTGAAGATTACGAATGAAAAGTATTATAAATGTTAAATGTAAAATTTTCCAGGAGAGCGAAAAACTAAGTTTCAAGACAATTTGGTAATTGTAATCATTCTCAGGTCAGAAGGATAAAACAATTGATAAAATTATAATGACCGTCATAGAATTCAGTACATTTTGCACATTTCTTATCACTGTAATTATCTCTATCTATGAAAAGAAGTTTTTCGAGTATTTAAAGTACGTGATTATGTTCGGAAAATTATTCGGAAATTAAAAAATATTGAATAGAAAAAATTGACTCGAAATTTTTATGGTAAATAGATTATTCAGAGTAGTCACCTGTCTTAATATATACTGGACATTTGATTGTTTTCTAACTTTGAGTCTTGTCATTTACAACACTTTACTATAAAACCCAAAAGTACTTTTTAGACTCACACTCTTTTATTCTTATTTTTCCCAACAGTTTTAAAAAATACATTTTTATTAATGTAGTAAAAATTATAATTTTTTCTTTCAAACAAATTTTGAATTTTAGACTTCAAACTAAAATTTATACAAAAAAAGAAATTTTGAAATACATTTTATCAGACTCTCTACCAGATAGCGCCACTCGTTACAAATCAAAATTTAATTAACTTGATCGATTAGATGATCCTCGAGATCCGTCGATTTTAAAAGGAAGTATTTTCCTCAAAAATATATGTGTACGATATAATGAAAAATTAATTACAAAATGAGTCTAGTCCAGAGAAATACCTTAGTTTTCGGATGGAAGAAATGTTCCCACATCACAGCAAAATGGAATGCTCCCCTTCACCATCCCATTGTCCGAACTGTGTCGCAGCCGCTGCATTGTCTGCCGTCATTTTGATTTAGAGGTATTTCTCGCTGTTTCATGCATGGTTCCAATTTACAGCCCTTATTTAAAGATTTTTTTGATTATAAATTTCTTTTCAATATTATTTTTTTTCTCAATATACAACATTTTTCTGTTTTTAAAATCACAGAATACCGCCGACTGATCCAAAGTTTGCTCTGTATTGTTAACCCTGGAAACAGCTGCTTTGAATTTCAGTAGTACTTTTTATTTTCATATTTTAAATGTTTCTGAAATAACAAGATTAACTTTCGAAAAAAATATTTTGAGGGGTTCCTTTTAGGGGGGTCCTTTGGGGGAGGGGGGTTAAATCTTATAATTATATAAATAAGTAACTTTTACGAATAATACATCTACAGCAGCTATTAAAATCGCTGCTTGTGTTTGTAGTGATATTTTAAAGTTCAATTTCAATTGTAATTAATCTCCAAAACAAGAAAGCGAAAATACCCTAAAAGTCAGAAGTTAGTCTTGCTTTTAATAGCTTTATGTTATCGTAAATCTTCACTCCAGGATAGTTCTGTCATTCTTATAGAAGATGAAAGATGATTCTATATTAGGGTGATAAATTAGATTAAGGTCTTTATTCTATTAGGATACTCCTTTGAACTTTTCTAATAGAGGGTGAAAGATAGTTTCCTATCAGGAGGCTATATTGGGATAAAATCTTGGCCTGAATAGAACGGCTCAATAATAGAAGGTTTCTAATGGAGGGTGAAGGTTAGTTGTATATGTTGACACGATTAGGATGGTTCTATGAACTAATCTAATAGGGGGTGAAGGTTCTATATTGGAATAATAAATTAAGATAGAGTATTGACTTTATTAAGAAGATTCTATAAGGGTTTCTAACCGAGGAATGAGGGAGAGTTCCATATTAAGACGATATATTAAGTTCTTGATTTTAGTATAGTTCTAAGAATTATTCTAATAGAGAAAGAAAGATTGTTTTATACTAAGATAATATATTAGTTTAGGTTCTTGACTCTATTAGGATGATTCGATGGGGCCATCTAATAGATAAAGGGTGTTTCCATATCAGAATGATATATTACAGTAGGATCTTAACTTGAATAGGTTGGTTCTATGAATCATTTTGATGGAGTGAATAATATACGATAAAAATTGTCGCATTATTATAAAATATAAAATCAAGTACAAATTAAATACAAATAAAAATTAAAATGAAATCTGCTATTCATATTTCAGTGTATCATGTCAGAACATGATTTCTTGTACGGACAAGCACCACTTGCTCGCGCAAGTCAAATTGCATTTTTATTCATTTTAATTGTTTGATTGAATGAGTCACTTTAGTATTGAATGAGTCACATTGAATGAGTCACTCACTTAGTATAGTATTGGAAACGATCCAAAAAACTAATAATCATGAAGTTAAAAAAACTGAAAAAATCATCTCAACAAAAAGTGGCAAATCGGAGATTAAAAATGTCTTTATTTCGAAATAGCAGCCATTTACCAATATTTGTGAGTCTTCTAAAGCCTATTTTTGAGACAGTTGAAATTTAAAATTTCAATTCCTTGCCCATTGAATTCTCATTGATGCACCACGTGCTCGTGCAAGTTAAATTATATTTTTATTTATTTTAATTGTTTCATTGAATTAGGGACTTTAGTATTGAAAACGAACAAAAAAACTTTGTCTCGCATTGGTGGTTTAAAAAATATTCCATTTCCTATTTATTTCATTTCATATAATCACGTGATCAAAATTCTTCTGGGTTTTATTTGTGGTAGTCATTAATTAATTTTTTAATTAGAGCTTTTGTAAATGAAATGGCAGCGCATTATTAAAAGCTGATTTTTTGAGACATTCGTGCCGATAACAAAATTTTTATTTTTCGCCAGTGAATTTTTATTGACGCCAAAAACCTCATCCCAAAACAACATCCTGTTCTGACATGATAGTGATACTCCATGTAAAGTTCTATAATGCTATCAGATAATCGTATTAAATAAATTATTAACGAGCTGAATGAATCTAACCCAAATAACAACGGGGGTTTTGAGGAATTATAAGGACTATATTTTTTTTACCAAAAGGGAAATGGAGTCGAAATTATCACATGCCTATACATGCGAGTTAATGCATAAGTGCCTACATCTATTAAATTGGGAAGCGAAGAAGACTCGCTTTCATTGGGTCTCGAAACGGAGCAAACTCTGGTGATGGGTCGGCCTCTTTCTGTTTGTGTTCCCCATCTTGTCGCTTATCTTGGGTGTCTCTATCGGTATCTGTTTCTCCCCTGGGTGCACGCAGGCGGTGTTCGCCAGTTGGATACCAGAAATTACCGAGCTGATTGGACACCCGTCCAAATACGGAGGAGTTCTCAGAAAGGAAGGAGGAAAGAGGTAATATATCAAGAAACACGGCCGGGGTTTGTCTTCTCTTTACAGCCACGTCCACTGGATCGGAGGAATTGTTTGCTTCTAATTTTTCAGAATTAATACTAGATAATTCGTTAAAAAATTTAAGTAAATATCATGCATGAAGAATTTAAAAAAAGAAGTATGAGTAAATTTTAGTATAATGCATAAAATAGATAATGTGATTTCCAATATCCAAAAAACTTTTCTAATAAAATACAAAAAACACAAAAAATGTAGTGTTTTTAATATAACGACAATAAAATTCGCAAAGCAAAAAAAATTGACAATTTTTGATATATTAGCAATAGAAAGCGAAAAATACAAAAAATAGCAGTTTTCAATATAATAGCTATAGTATTCACAAAGGGGAAAAAATAATTAGTTTTAATTAAATAGCGTAAAATTAATTAGTTTTTAATTAAATATAAATATATATCTTAAAACACAAAATAATCAACAGTTTTTAATAAAATAGCAATAAAATTCACTAAATTCAAAAATTTAGCAGTTTTTAATGTAATAGCAATAGAATTTGCAAAATACAAAAAAAATTATTTTTTTTTAATATAATACCTTAGAATTGACACAATATAAGAAAGTCGTTTTTAATATGTGATAAAATTCGCAAAATACAAAAAAAATGCAGTTTTTAATATAAATACAATAGAAATCACAAAAAACAAACAAAATTACTAGTTTTTAAAATGGCAATTAAATTTCCAAAATACAAAAAGTAATAGTTTTTAATATAATACCAATAGAATTCTCAAAATATAAAAAATACAGTTTTTAATATGAAGACAATAGAATTATCAAAATAAAATTAATTCATAAAAGAGTTTTAAATTTTAGTAAGTGTATAGGATTTGGAAATAATTGTAAAAAGCAATTTTTAATTATAATGCGTGTCTAAATAACTACAAAAATGTATTTAAAATAAATGGAAGACATATAGAGGTTTCATATATATTATGTCTCAATTTCTTTTTTTATGCGTTGGATTTTGAAAGAAATATGTATTACAAAAATATTTTTTGAAACTATACTGAGTCTAGTTTGTTTTGCTTTTCAGCGTTTAAAACTTAAACCAGTCTCTTAAAAAAACCAAAACTTAAACCAAACTTAACTCTTAAACCAGTTTCAGTTTGGTGAAATTATTCTTAAAATATATGATATATATGATTAATTTAAAATATATGATATCAAAACAACCTTGAAATCTTATTTCTACAAATTTCCTTGCCAAGCCATTTAAAAATAAAACAAACTAGTCAATATATTACTCACAAACTAAAAACTTCTAACCGAATAAAAATATTATGATAATTTTACTTTAATTCACTTTTAAGAATATGCACTTTTAAAACTTCCCAACTATTAAATAATATTTTTGATTTAAAAATGTATACAAACTTCTACGATCAAACACTAAGACAGGAATTATATTTTATATTCATGTTTTTTAAAAAAGAACATTTAATTTCTGCTTTCATAACTTTAGAATAATATATCAAAAGAAAAATACTTAAGCTTCGAAAAGGTGAATTTTCATCAATTTTGCAAGATTTGTAAAAGTACTCCAGTGGATGTAAATATTTGGAAAAAAAATTGAATTCATACTTTAAGAAAATTTGGCTTTTACAAACATATTTCAACACATTTATGAGTTTAAAGGTTTCAAGTTATTTCTATGATAAATAAAAACAGCCATCAAAAAATATATCAATTGCATCAATAACATAAATGTTAAGTTAAAAGTAAAACGCTTGGCAAGCCCTTTTTAAAAGTTTAAACTTAACACTTTATCTTAATCAAAAGCTGTATTCGCTTCAACTTTTATTCAAAACCACTCGTATTCAGTCTGTATCTGAGAAGCACTTGTAAATAATATTCTGTTTTTGATCAGCTGCATCCTGGCGATCATGTTTTGCTTTGACTGAGGTGCATGCGTCCGTCGCAAAAGCTGCTTGCGATCTTAATCGTGACGCATTAATTAAATGTTTTAAAAACAGCATTTGCTTTTAAAAGCTTGCACTTATCGCTGCTTAGCTTTTATTTTTTTGCAGCTTTATCATGTGATTATAAATTGCTTTTATTTCGTAATTTAATGTTGCGTGCCTTTTAAGAAAAAAAGATTTATGTGTTTTGTAAACGCATCGATAGTGCATTAATATAATTTAATAAATATAGCTGTGTGTTGAATATTTTAGAGAATATTAATAGGATGTTTAGTAGTGTTAGTTTATTTAAAGTATACAGGGTGTTTCAAAATGAATATCGAGATTTTGATTGTGAACAGTACTCAAATAAAGTATGCATTAATTAGAAAGTTAGTAAAATGTTGAAAATTGTTGTTTTTTTATTATTATTATTTATTTTGAGCATGCTTATAAGCTCTCCCTACGATTCCCGCATTAAATCCCATGAGGAAAAAGGATATTTACAGGTTAGAATGTTTTCATCATTTCGTTATTTTGAAAATGCAAATCTGTAGTTGTAATTAAATGTGTATTTGATTACTAGCTTAATGGTTTTGACCCTCAATAATAAATTAGACGTATTATTAAGTTTGTTTAAAGTAAAAAAATCTAGAGGTCTAGAATGTTTGAAGGATATAGCTAATATTCGATTTACCTCTATAAAATTTCGCTTTTGCAGGTAAGTTAATACATAGTCCTTAATAAAATAACTGGATATTTATAAAGAATGGTATGCAATATGTGCACTTGCACATATTGCATACTATTCTTTATAAATATCCTACCTACTCACTTGCAGATTAGAATCAAATCAACTTTTCTATCAGTTATTTCAAAAATGCTGACCAAATTATAAGAAGAATTTTTTTACTTCTTTTATATGTCCCATCTAATAAATTCTAGACACAATCAAAATTTGCAGAAAAAATTGCTCAAACTGATATTTTTTCCTCATGCCAATAAACTTAAATTGGAGTTAATAAATATTTCTAAGATTTAAAATCCTGATATTCATTTTGAGACATTTAGAATAAAATGCTTAAAAGTGAGTAACTATTCTTTTTAAAATATTGCTGTTCTAGTTTTTAAATAGCATTTGATAACTATGTGTTTTGGTTCATGAAATAATTTGCATTGTTGTAAACTAAGTATGTGAATCTACTTGAATTTTCAAAATATCACAAAACTTTTGCTATTAAAGTCTGTATGTGTTCATTTGTGTATATTGTAAACTAGGTAAAAAGAACTATAATCTAATATTTCTGCTTTTAAACGTTTTGCGCGAAATTCATTTGCAGTTTTTTTATTATGTAATAAAAAATGTATATACTTTTTTATATAAAATTATATAAATTAATTTTATAATTTTATCTATTTTTGACTTCATGTAAAATTGTGATTATTGAGAATCCTTTACTAGTTGCAGTAAGCACATACCTTTGGTTTATAAAAATTCTGGATATTGTAAACTTCTTTTTTAAAAAAAATAATCTGCTTTTAAAATACAAATTTTTGTCTTATTTTCAATTAATTCCTCTATATAGTCAATATTTCCTTTATATACGGTATATATATAGAGAGAGATTTAATTTTTTGAATGAATATTTTGGTAATTATTAATTCGAAAACGAGGCCTTTAGAGGGCCATCAAAATAAATTAGAGATTTTTGTGTTATATAAACTAATTATAAAATAAGATAATTTTAGAAATTGTAAAATTCCGAGAGAAGATGTGAGTCTTTTCTCTCAATTCTAAAAATATACAGCTTTATTGTTAAATTGGTTTTTTAATTAAGTTTGCTACTGACCTTACTTGCTGAAAATAAATAAGGCCCCAAATTAAATATTGAAAAAATTAATAAATAAAATTCGTTTAATTTAGTTCCTAAAATAAACCATATACATTATGACAGAGCCAATAAAACCTGATTAGAAAATTTAGAAAATATTATATCATGCTTTTTTTTAAAAAATAAAAAAAAATATTGTATTAGTCACAGGACAGGATTTTCAAAAATATCTTATTTTCTATGTTTTTTTAAGCATATGCATTTTAATTCCCCTGAAAAGTTTCCATATAAAAAGTTTTAACTTTCCATATTTGAACTTAATAGTATTATTTTAATTAGTATTTTTAATCTTTTAAAAAACATTCATAAAGTTTGACTCTTTCAACGGCCATGGGTAGTATGCTTCCCATTAAATTCATCAATCCTCGAATGAGCTCTATAGATTGGGATAAGCATTGTTCACATTTCTTAATCCAATCACAACCTAAATATATTTTAATATAGCATGACTAGAAAAAATGACCTTTTAAAGGATTAAGTATTTAACAATTCAAAAGTTGTTTGTAAACGTTTATTTTTAATGACTTTCATTTTTAAAGCATTGATTCTCATTTTAAAATATTTACTGATTTACTAAAAATCCCATTTTTTTAAAAATAAATTAATTTTTTATTGATTATCTTCTAAGAATTTTTACTCATTTACTAAAAAAAAACATTTTTTTAATGCCGCGTAAGTTTTGAAAGCATTGATTCTCACCGAAAAATGCTTACTAAACCACTAAAAAATCCCATTTTTTAATGACTTTTAATTTTTAAAGAATTGATTCTCACAGAAGAATGTTTACTATACTAAAAATTCCATTTTTAATTACTTTTAATTTTTTAAAGCATTGATTCTCACAGAAGGATGTTTACTCACAAATCCCCCTTTACTACTAAAAATCCCCTTTTATGCCCCGTTTTACTACTACAAATCCCCCTTTTTAATGACTTAATTTTTTAAAGCATTGATTCTCAAAAAGAAATTCTTTAGAGCATTTAAAGCATTGATTTTCAAAAAGAAATTCTTGAGAATGTTTACTCAACTACTAAAAATCCCATTTTTAATGACTTTTAATTTTTTAAAGCATTGATTCTCACCGAATAATGTTTACTAAATTACCAAAACTCCTTATTTTTTAACTACCCTTAATTTTTTTTAATTATTGATTCTCACCGATAAATGTTTACTAAGATGCAAAAAAAATCGTATTTTTTAATGATTCTTAATTTTTAAAGCATTGATTAAATTACTGAAAATCCCATTTTTTTAAGACTCTGAATTTTTTAAAGCATTGATTCTCACCGAAGAAAGTTACTAAATGGTTGAAATCCCCATACTGAAAGCAGAAAATCAGTAGGGGGAAAAAACCCTTTAATTCACCTTCTTCCTGATAAGCTTAACTTCTTTCAGACTCCTTTTAGTTTTCTTGAAGCTTGTTATTTCAAAGATTGGCGCTGCCGGCGTTTTTTCGAAAGTCAGGCGCTGTTCAAGTTTAAAAACTTCCTGTAAATAAGATTTTGAGAGCACCAGGAGGCATAAAATGCAGGTGTAGCGCATTAAAAAAGAAGCCAAACTCCTTTGCCGCCTGCTCTCGCCGACTCCCAGGAGCAGAGAAGGGACCTTTGAACAAAAGACCTCAGAGTATTTGAGTTCAGTATTTTATTAAAGTATGGTGCCATTTTTTTTTGTTGTTGCTGTTGATACTGTTCGGTGGTGGATAGAATTTTGCAAATGAGAATTTTTGTTCTCTTTTTTTATTAAAGTTATAAATAAGAGAACAGGATGCGTATTACGTGATGTAATGTGACAACTATATTATGAAAAAGGAAATTAAACTTTTAATATAATTCATTGAGGATTTTATAACCCAGTTTGGCTTAAAAAGACTCTACCTCATAAAAAGAGCATCTATCTCTTTCGCTATTTTTATCGACATTCATTGAGATAAATTTACTATATACAGAGTGATTCAAAAGTCCTTAGGCAAACTTTAAAGTAGATCGAACAAATGTGTTATTTTTATAAAGATGGTGTGGTTGGAAATGCAATAGGTCTTGCTACGGAATTTAAATGAACTGGGCATTGTGTAACACAAATCACTAAAAACAGTTCTTTTATCAATATCTGGTAGAGTTTTTCTTCCAACCATGATGGAATGGGCAAACAACCCCCTACAGTGAGTCATTTTTAAAGATAGTGTATTTGGAAATACAAGACAGCTTCCTGTAATATTAGAATAAACAGGGTTGTTAGCATTTGCTAAAGGATAATACTGAAAACACTTCTATCATTATTTAGTAAAATTTTTCTTCGAGTTTTGATGGAATGAGCAAACAATGTCCTACAGTGAAACATTTATACAAGAACTAAGTTGTTGGAAATGCAAGAGGGTTTGCTATGGCATTAAAATTGACAGGACAACCTGTTACGATTTACTAAATTATAATACTGAAAACACTTCTATTATTATTAAGAAAGATTTTTCCTACGAGCTATAACGGCAAAACCAAACAATCTCCATTAGTGAGTCATTGTGATAAGGATGGTGTGATTGATAATGGATTTGGTCTCGCTCTGATATTAGAATGAACATTACAGCCTGTTATGACGAATGCTTACTAAAGCATAATATTAAAAACACTGATATCATTAATTAATAGAATTTTCCTTTGAGTTATGATGACACAACCAAATAATCTCCTACAGGAAGCAATTTCAGATTTTTATTAGGATAATGTAGTCACAAATACAATATAGCTTGCTGTAACATTAAAATGAAAAGGACACTAACGAGCATTTACTAAAGTATAATGTTGATACTTCTATCTGTATCTTCTAGAATTTTTCTTTGAGCTACGAGGGCTGCTGGTATGTCTTGAGGATTCAATATACTGCTAAGCAATTTCAGATGTTAATGCTGAAGTGGGGATGATCTTCATATTTTCTTATTAGTTTGGAGTAACTAGATAATGCTAAAAATTTATTATACGTATTCACTATGCAAGCTTTCGAAATTTGACTTCCATTATGAATCAAACCAAATTTTGGCCCAGAAGTCAGTTTGCACAATGATATTTTGCTAACATATCAAATAAACCTAATTAGTTATCGGAGCTGGATTTGTTCTTTCATACTCTTGTGTAACAATGACCCTTCTGTGTCTGTATGAAGCATCTTTAAACTTCTTCTGATGAATTATCTGGTAGTTTACTGGTAAAGTTACTTGATTTCAAGAATCCAAAAATAAATTTATTCCGAAAGAAACATACAAAATTAATTTTCAACCCCTTTCAATAGGTTTACTCTTCATGTTTCTTTGCAAGTTATTTTAGTTCAATATGAGCAACGTCAGTTTCCCTTCAGATATTTAAATATTGATAATAATTTTATGATTAAATATCATTTATGATACAATTAGAGGCAGAATTGGAAAGATTACTATGATTCTTATATTTCCACAACATATTTCATTAAAATGACAGTATAAAAGACAAATATTCGCGATTTTGGTGATTTGAAACTTCGTCAATTGGTAAAGTAGCAAACACTTGTTACATTCTTGTCATAAAATACGCTCAAGTAATTTAATCCTCAAATCAACGAACCAAAAGTCAGTTGCACATGATGGCACTTCTGGTTCGTTAGTTACATACATCAGATGCAAATAATATCGCGTATACAAGCTAAAATTTCGCATTCCATCATATTTTTACACACGTTGACACTGAAAACATTTCAATTATAATTACATAACGAAACTTTAGTTTGAGCCTACTAGCTTATTCTCATCTGATTTAGGAGCACATCTAATTTCCGGTTCGTTGGTTACAATTCTAGATAAAATGTTTAATTAGAATTTAAGCGTAGGGATTCTAATTACAGGTTTAGATTGTTGGTTGAATGTTGGCAATTTCACGCTCATTCTTGATGGTTTCATTGCTTAGTATTTATTAGACATTCATCTCATATATGCCCTTGTCTATAATCATGAAAGAGACTCTACTATTCGGTTGTGAAAAACATTCTAGAATCTTCTAGAAAAAGACCCGTTTCTTGCAGATACTAAAGACGTACAATGCTGTAGGATAAATGATTGTTAAGGCATCAGAGTTTGTTTCAAAGAGAATCGTTCTTAAAATGCTCTTAGCATTTCCTTCTTATAAATTGACCAATAGCATGAAGTCGGTTGATGGTACGTCACAAATGTCATTAAAAGGATTCTAGTAATAATTCCGTCGAAATGTGTCAAAAAATGCCAAAATATGAAAAAATAAAAATCCAATTTAATGAGGTTAAGTTGTTCAAATTGAATCGAATTTGAACTCGGATAAGTTATCAAATGAATGGTAAAAGAGGAATAGTATTTGAATCAGTTTTTTGTTGATATCAGAAGGAAAGTTTGAAATAAAAATTTGTTGGGATTTTAAGGGTTTCTAAAATTAATTGTCGAAAGTTACGATAACTTACTTAGATCAGGAAAAAAATTTAAGTGAAAACTCATTTTTTTATTTGAGTGGCATTACCTTTAATTCTGTTCTCTTTTGTTTTTTGAAAATTAACTTGAACCCCTTTTTTTAATTCAGAGGCCTTTTTTGAAAATTTGAGTGACTATTTTAAAATTCCATTTAAATAATAGTCTGGATTCACAGGCAAAAATTTCTGATAGAAATCTTCAATATTCTTTAAAAATCCGCTTTTGTAGAAAAAAACAGGGTAGTCAAAAAAAAATACTTGTTAGGATTTTTCTCTCAGTCAGAATTCTCCGACTAAAAAAAATATTTTTCTAAAAGTATTATTTACGATTTCAAGTGGTAATAGATAAATTTTTCAAAAATATTGCTGAAATTAAACTTTTACTAATATTTCGTAAAAATTCTCATCTGAAGTAATTTTTAATACTTTTATTTTGAGAAACAATCGTTAAAAAGTAAGATTTTTTTTTTCTTTTTTAAAAATCGAGGCATGTTTTAGATAAGCAAATAACCAATGTAATTTATTTTAAGTAAATTTTTTTTTCAAGTAAAACTGCAATTGACCTGGACTAGCAGCAGCAAGACATTGATTTACATTATGATATTTGCAAAGCCCCTATTTATTTTAACATCGAGCTTCATCAGCCTTCGAAGAAATTTGAAGAACTAGTAATTTTAATGAAATTAAATTCATCAGTAATTATGCCTTAACCTCTCTACATAGTTCATTATTTATAAATAACTTCCGATTTTTTTTAATATGATTTCAAGTTTGTCAAGTGTAGAAAGCTAAATTCAAATTAATTTGCTAGGCTTGTTAGGCCTTTTTTTCTAAATGTCCCGGTGCAGAATATAAAATAATTACTTTGTTTTTTTTATTTGTTTATTTTACTTTTATTTATTTAAATTTACTAAAGACAAAACTTACTCGCGCTTCTTTCATGTAAGTATTGAACGTAGGGTCTATTCATATAGTGAAATTATTAAAGTTTTTCTTAAAATTTCCCAATTTTTTTCATTTATTCAAAAATGCGTATAAAAATCAGTGCTATATTTCATATATTAAAAAAATTGAAGCATTTTTTACACTGTTTTATACTAGACTCTCTTCTAAAATGATTAAGAGATTATTTATGTTCATTTAATAGAGATATTTTATTACTTGGTTAAAAAATATTTCGTTTTGTTATTAAAAAAAAATTCGTAATTTTTTTTCATTTACTCAAAAATACGTATAAAAATCAGTGTTATATTTAAAATTGAAGCATTTTTACACCGTTTTATACTAAACTCCCTTCTAAAATTATTAAGAGATTATTTACATTCAATTAATAAAGACATTACTTGGTTAAAAAATATTTTGTTTTGTTTTTTATTACTTTTCAAAACACTATTTTGTTATCTTACAGTCTTTAGAAACATTTCCAAGTACCTCAGATATGTAGAAAATATTTGAATTAAACAGTTTAAAAGTTTCTGCTAAAGACGAGGGAGACGATTTAACTGATTAATGTTATTAATTAGGCTTAATATCAAAATTTTAGTAGTTTTTGCTTTAACCTAATTCTAAAAATAGCTTGTGTTTCATTTCGATTACGATAAGATGCTAGTAAATGGGTTGTGTTGCCTGCTTTCAGACACATAGTCGTGTGCGGGCACATCAACTACGACTCCGTGTCCTACTTCTTGAAAGACTTTCTTCACGAAGACAGAGAAGATGTAGATGTTGAAGTCGTCTTCCTTCACAGGTAAGCTGCCCTCCCTTTATTAATTTATTGAAAAACCATATTCTATTTTTTCTGCCTTTAGTTTATAATTATTATTAATAATAATAGGAATTCTTAATAATAACCTCTAAAAGTCATTTACAGATGGCGCCACTCATATAGCCCCAAATTATAATTAAATTACTTAATTAGGAAAGTTATAGGCAGCGGTGTCCTGTTCGTAAGGTCTTGGCACGTGAGCCGTAGGTTTTCAGGTTCAAGACCCGATTCCACCGGAGAACCGTCGTATTAGGAGATATGTTGCTCGTTAAATCGGTCTGGCCAAGCGTCGGATTTAACAAGCAACGTATACTGATATAGTGTCACTGATATGATGTCACCACAGTTGATATGGTGTCGTATTAAGATATAGATCCTCGTTATCTAACCGCTGCTCAAAATTACAAGGACAGCCCCAAAATAGCCCTAGTGTTGCTTTACAACAGGACGTTAATATAACTAAAATAAACTATGATTATTATGTTTTGAAAACATAAAATAATGTATTGGTATTCTAAATGCACTTATATTTAAAAAATCAGATTTCTGATTTAAATTAGGAAGTGAAGCAAGCATAGCTGCGAAATTTGATCTTTAAAAACTTAAAAGAAGTCAAATTAAATGAAAGTATGCAGAATTCATCGAATTATTCTTGCTTTGTTGTATTCTTGAACAGTAAATTTCATTTGCTACTTCTTACACTTTAAAATTGTTAATTCTAATATTGATGAAATAATCATCATATTTTTTATATAAAATTATTTAATAGGCTTTAATAGGCAGTCAATAATATCTCATATTAACTTTGTGGTTTTGCTTACGACCTGTCAGATTCATCTTCTTAATTCAGTGATACATTAATTAAACTTGTTCGATGTTTGGAAAAAAAATATATTATCGATTATAATACCCTAGAATTTTGAAATTTTGTATCGTATATTCTATATAAAAGAAGTACTTTAGTGTTTCCAAAACATGATTATCATTCCCCATAAATATGATGATATTTTGGTTCTTTGTCAGTGGCGCCACCTGGTTAGGATTATCCTCTTCAAAACACTATAGTATTTACAAAAATGAATTATAAATAAAGGATGAAAAATAGAAAAAAAATAGATAATAAACTGTGTTTTATAGAAACTACTAATATCCAGTACATTAAAAACACACATTCACGTGTTACTAAAAGTGAATCTGATAATTATCAGAAGTTTTTCGACACTTTTCAAGTGCCTGCCGTTCTCTTCCAGGAAACCTCCGGACCTAGAGTTAGAGGGTCTCTTCAAGAGGCACTTCACGACAGTCGAATTTTTTCAAGGTACAGTCATGAATCCCGTGGATTTACAGCGAGTGAAGGTAGGGGAAAATTTCTATTTATTTTCTAGAAAATTCCAGGCTGCGTTTTCCATTTTTACATTGGAAATTAATTCTTATAATTACGTAAAAATTTTTAAACTTTTTATTCCTTTCAATAAATTATTTACACATCGATCACCATGTTGAAACATCTAACATTGAAAACAATAATGGGCGACATTTTCATTAAAATGTCCTATGAAATAAAAAATATAAATAGATTTTTTATTTGAAGTGAAAACGAAATATCTTTATATTATAATCTCATTAATCAATAGATTAAGTTAATATTATTAATTGTAATAACTTGAAGGAATTTTTTTATAAGTAATTGCTGAGATTTTTTCTTATTTGTTTCAATATAGCTATATTATTTATTAAGAATAAAATATCACCTCGATAGGATTTTCTTTTTATATTTTTTTTCTAAATTTCGTTAAACAGCAATTTTTCTTTAAAAGACAAAATTTTGATATTATCCACATCAATCAAAATTTTCGCCTTAATATTTTAGATAGTACCAAAAATTCTCCATATTTCAAGATTTTGGGTAACGTTAGAATGTTCCAAACTTTTATAGAACGTGTTCTTATCAATCTTCGTAACTGGCTGTCGAAAAACCATTTGATTGATAGTTTTAGATTTGTACTAACATATTTCATACTTAAAAGTAACAGAAATTTTAAAAGAGAGGTTGTTGCTATTAATAGTACTTTATACGAACACTTGCTGTGATTTTAAACCGAATTAGCGTCTCAAGTTTTTGAAATAGCTCCAACTAGGGCCAAGAGTACTACTTAACTACACACTCATCACAATCACTTGCACAGCCCCTTTATACGGGAGGTGGGGCACATTCGCACATCTTTCAGATAGTACACAAAAGAAACGGGTTGAGTCACTAATCGGGACTCGAACCAGAAATGCCCAGATCACAAGGAAGACTCGCTACCTCTGCGCCAAGATGCCATAAAAGAGGTAAAAGCGTCAACCCTAAAACATATTCTTGTCCTGATATTTCATATTTGATATTTATTCTCCTTTAATTTTTTAATAGCGCAGAATCCATTTCTTGTGGAAAACTTTAACTGCAACTCATCGTCTCATTTTCTTTAGTGTTAAAAACTGAAATTCAAGAAAAACCTATTAATAAAACCTATTAATAAAAAAAATTGTAAAATCTAATTTCCTAAGTAAAAGAGAACTTTACTTTATATTAAACGTCAAGGAATCCTTTATTTGGTTGTTATGATTTTAAAGTAGAATTTTTCCCTGCAGCGCTTTTGTCAAGGTGAAATCAATAAAAATAAGATAATTCACTTACGCATTTAGGGACGAAGAAAAAGCTCAACGCAAATGAAAAAGGACCTCTATTTAATTATAAAAGGAAATATTTTCTAGTTTGCAGGAGTAATGAGGTGAAATGTCAAAATATTGTTTGTAGAGTAAGACATAATCGCGGATCACATGGAAAAATAAACTGAAAATCTAATAAAATAGAAAATATTAAGTACCTAAAAGAGTTGCGGTAAGTAAAAAGCAAACTCTCATACCGAAAGAAAACAATTTACTAAAACGAAATATAAACGTGAAAGAAATAAATTTATATACAGGGACAGTGAAATATTATTTACTAAAAAGTGGTATAGAAATAATTGTTGCGCAAGCTTGCCATGCAGCAATTCCCTCATACATGTCCTTGGTCCTATTAACATGTGTATTGTTTAGGATATTGTCCGATAGGTGTACGTACATGAAATCCAATAGGTCAGTAGTGGATTACAAAGTTTTATTCTCTTAAATATATATAGCAAATATACATAATACAATCGACATGTACACAAACTAAACAACCTTAATAATGTATCCCGGTAGCAAAATACCAAGATAGAAAACAGCTACACAAACAACAAAAATACATTACCAACACTCAATAAATATTGTTAAGTTTTTACAGTAGCGGTTTCGGATTGAATAGACTTTACTTGAGGACAGTACAAACAAATTAGTTTACAGATATTTACAGGATGACTTGAGAAAGTAAAACTACAGATAAACACAATTTATCAGTCAACAGTCACTAACAGCGTAAATGCAAGCCTTACGCACAATAAAAACAGACTGCAAAACAGATATCGTATAGCAAAGTAACAGTAAATCGCAGCGAGCTCGATAATACAATGCTATCAGCAAACGTAAACACAGCTCAATAAAGTAATCCGCTAGTCTAGCGAGACGCCTATCTTCCGAGAGGGAAAAAACTGACTGCCAGGGTACGGCGATCCGTTCCTTATATAGCCGAATGAGCGTGCGCCCAAAAGCACGAGAAGCAACGCGCCGTTTCATTGAAGATCCAGTGGCTACGAGACTATTCCTTTCGCCAAACCAACCCGGCTTGCGTGAAGCTCCTAGCCAAACGTCGCCAACTTCGGCGAGTTTTCGCAGCGGTCTCCCGTTTGTAACAATATGATATACCCTCGTGCTTGAACTTCCCTTGATATAGTCTTTCTATATAGTATTGAATTTTCTAGAAGAATTCTCAAATCCCGGGCACTAATGAATATGACGTTAAAATCCTTATATTTTTTTTTTAGAATCTTCATTTTTATCATTAAATTCCCCGTCAAATAGCCAAATGGAAATCATTACCTAAGATTGATTATGCATAAAAAATCTGTAAATCAGTTTTTCCAGTTATGAAACTAACATTACAAAAAATATTACAGATTCGTAACATACGCAATAATAGTACACAAGTGAATGTTAAGCACAATCTGACCATCGTTTAAAATTACAAGGTTTGTTCCAAATATTTCATGTTTAGCTTCAAAATAAGACATAAATGTATTTAAACTAAAAATTAAACTAAACTTAATTGCATGCTCAACTGGAATCGACATTCATTGCACAAGGAATTAAATATATGAAATAGCCCATACCAGCAATAACTGGGATTTCAAAAACTTTTATAATTGTAAATGCAATTTACAGAAAGACCTTGATGTCACTTTTTCTTGTAATTCAAAATCAAGCATACACTTGATTTAAGCAAAATAATTTAGAATCAAAGAGTTTTAGATTAACGGATATATTGTGACTGAAATCATTTTCTTCCTACGCTTTTAATTCGCAGCTGTAAATCTCCCCCTCTAACATAGCATGTGCATTGAATATTTAATTTAATTAATAAGTTTTGCTTGAAGTACATTCCATTTTGAACATTATTCATAACACGAATAGATGGATTCTTAATTTGATTGATATCTTTATTATCCACTTGCTTCGTCATGCCAATGGTTAACTAAACAATAATTAAAAAAGACCTAGTTTAATAATCAGAAAATTAAGGCATGAGCGTTTGCTCTTCAGAAAATTTTTACATAATTCTTTTATTTATTGTTTTATTTAATTTATATATATAATTCGTATTAAATTATTAAAAAGATTATTCTTTATATACTATAGAAAGAGGGATTATATTATTTGTCAAAAAATTAAAGCTTTGAATTTCGAGTTTTGATTAGTTCATACGTTTTAGACGTTCTTAAATCCAAAATCTCATTTTTTGAATCATTCCTCCCCACTTGTATATAGATAAGACTACGTAAAAAGATACTGAATGGAATTTGATTTATGATATTCAGCAAAATGTGAATTTATACAAAAATTTTGTACGAAATAAGGAATGTAATGTAGGAGAAAAAAATTCCTTTTTTCGATTAAGACTTTTTTATAGGTTTGCAAATCGGTACCTTTCCAAACTGCATTATTATTATTCGCCATATGAGATCCTTGGTCATAATAAATGCATTGCAAACTACAGATTTCCATTTAAAGCAAATATACGAATACGTAAAATATTTAACTTAATAAAAATATAGCATATATATCGAAATAACTTTTATTTTATGTAACATTTTTAACATATTTATATAAATAACAAAAAAGGTGTGTATTTATTTTTAGGACTAATAAAAGTATACAAAAATAAATTTATTTAGGTAATATATATAAATTAATCTAATAAAAAATTTGCATATTGAGCTAAAACAATTTGATGAACCTTCAGAATCGTTACGGCAAACTTCACATTTTTACAGCATGGTGTTTTCTGCCATAAATTAATTTTCTTTATCGGCAAGTTATTTGACTAATAATAATATATCCGTTTTAATCTATAAATATTTTAAAGCATTTTAAAGTTTACCATAAAATAATCTTTTTATGTACTTATAAATAGTCGGAGGTAAATGTATAAGTGCTTCCCACAGTTTTTAATCGAATTAGCTAATTAGATTGAACGTATTAAACGAAAAGCCTTGGAGATAACTCAGAAGTTAAATAAGGTAGAATAATAATTATAAATGTGGGATTTCTCCCACATAATTGTAGATCAGTGTCAAATCATTTACCAAAACCGACTTAAGGAAAAAGTTACTTTACACAATCAATTCCCAGTTCCTTAATTATATGTCAAAACTGCAAAATCCCTCTATGTTGTAGAGTTCTGTTTATAAAAGGAGATGAATATGGGAAATATAAAACATATTGAGGATATTCGTTTGGATTTAGCAACAAACATGATCAAGAGCAAGATTAATATTCACTTCATATTTTTCATCACCAATTTTCTATTTATTCAATCATTGTGTTGAAAAAGAAGAGGTAAAATGGGAAATGAAAGAAAAAATTGAAATTAACATTGATTAGAGCAGAGTTATGACTGCTCAGCTTGTAATTATAATATTATTAACTAATAAACAATAACTATTTATTAGTTCTATTTCTGATCATAAAAAACATGTATTTCGGTGAAAAATTGTTCTGTTGAATTTAGATTAATGAGCTTTCCGCTAGCCCCAAATTAGTATTCTCGACAGATGGTTATGAATTGTCTGCATTAAAAAGTTTTTTTATTAATAATTTTTATTTATTGTTAAAATATCTCACAGTTCTTCTTATTATTATTATTAAGTTGTTTAATATTATTCTTATTAAAAGAGTTTCTATTTATAATTTTCATTTATTGTTCAAATATCGAGTTTGTCTTTTTATTATTATTATCATGTGAGAACATGATGTTTTGATTTGAGCATTTTGAAGCCTTAAAATGCGAAGGCAACAAATTGACGATTTTTCACTTTTGATATATCATTTTTTTTACTTTTAGGGTTATTAAAAAATAATGCAGAATATTTTCAAATTTCTCAAAATCACTCAAAAATTAAAATTTGATTTGTATTTCAAAAGTTTAAGCCTATGTCAACTTTGTTAACATTTCTTTTAGTTTAGCAAAAGTAGCTACGCTGATGTAATATTCCGTGAAAAAAAAAAGATAATGTTTTTCAGGGAAGCACGTTTCTGACTGTAGGTTAAACAATGAATAAAGAATAAATAGGTGATCCTAAGCTTTCTCGCAATGAAGCCCCGCAAAGACAAAAAGAAGCGAAAGGGCAAATAGAGGTCGGAAGATAAAGAAATAATTCCATTAGAACGACAGAAACGCAGAGTTTTGCAACGACAAAAACCTTCAATCAACAAAACCGAATGATGAACATTTAAAATTAGAAGAATTAGCTGATTGAATTAAACATGAGTGTAAAATAGCTTTACAACGGGAACGAAGAAAGTGTAAACATATGCATTGTGTTGCAGATTTCCAATTGCAATACTCTTCAAAAACAGAACGTATCCATTTGGATTCTGAATCACAACTGTCAACGTTAAACGCAAAACGTGAAATGTCTCCGTTTCGATTTTTAGTTTCAAATATCGCTTTCTAGTTCTAAACAACAAGTCGGAAATCTCTATCCTTCTACAGAGAAATTATGGAACAAAGCTCAAATCAATATTTTACCAGAATATTTCTTTGTATCTGTTGTTACAAGACTTAGTAGGTAAAAAATATCACTCAAATATTTTTAAATTTTTAAAAGTTATTAGTTTCTTTAATTGCATTTAGCATTCCCCCCCCCCTTCTATTTGTGTTTAACTTTTTTCTTCTAAGCTCTGAATGTGAACATTTTTTTTCGAATATTTATGAATCATTGTTTCCTTTTTTTAGATGCTGTAAGATTTTTTTTGTTGTAGCTTTTTGTATATGTTTCCATATTGTACCCTTATACTTTCAGATATGGGTTTACGAAATCTATTATATTTTTACCATGTGATTGGCGCAGTATAGCCAAGTATGGCTTTTGCACCGTTAAATTTCACACACAACAACAGCATCTGCTGTGACCGATTATGTTTTACGACATAAACAAAATTGTTCCCACATTATAACTTGAAATTTGCGATAGCAGATTTCAATTTTTTAAAATATTATTCTTATTAAAAGAGTTTGTATTTATAATTTTTATTTTTTATATAAATATCTCTCAACTATAATTTTCTTGATTGCAGGTTCAGCAAGCTGATGCCTGTTTAGTGCTGGCCAATAAGTATTGTCAAGATCCAGACGCGGAAGATGCTGCCAATATAATGCGGGTTATCTCAATCAAAAACTTCTCAGATGATATACGAGTGATCATACAGCTCATGCAATATCACAACAAGGTACTTTTCTGATTAATTTTCCTCTTATTCCTTATTCCAATACCAATAGAGGGATCTTTAATAAAATTCTTCAAAATCTTAGCGATGAATATTGGGATAACGAAAAAACAGTAACATCCAAACTTTATGATGATTGGAACTGTCTTAAAGGAATAGTTACCCATAGATCCACTACATCCACTATTCTGAATTATAACTACAATTCCATTAGAATAATTTCTATCATAAATCTACCAAATCTTATCGATGAAAACTGACATATTGGAATTGCAAATTCCATCAAGTCTGATGATGATAGGAGTCTAGATCATAAATTGTTTCATCTATTCGGAATAATGAATGTACTCTATTAGAAGGGGGATGGGCTTAGACATGAACTAGGCATTTGTATTAGCACATATATACTTAGGTTAGTGAAATTTATACATAGAATAATGTTTTTTTAAAGTTTAATTGGAATTTTAATTTATAAAATTTTTAATAAAATGTTTGATTTTTTATGTTTTTACTTATGGTACATGCCATGAAGAAGCCCCCACCCGCTGATACAGCAGCAGATTTAAGCCTAAAGGAGCGTCTCTTTTTTTTGAAGCAGAGCCAACTAGGGCCAAGAGTACGACTTAGCTACACTCTCGACACATTTGCTTGCACAGCTCCTTTTTACGGAGGGGGGGGGCACAGTCACACATCTCGCAGATAGCACAAAGAAGAACAGCCATGCTCAAACCGGGGCTCGAACCCGGGACTTCCAGAGGACGAGGAAAACGTGCTACCTCTGTGCCAGAAAAACTGTTTGATTTTTTATTCTGCGATAGATTCCAAAATATAGAGCGAAAATATTTGCATGGTCTTAAAATGCAAAGTATTTTAATTTCAGTAACACTAATTTTTTACAGAAGTGAATTTTTTTCTATATTTAATACATTTTTAAAAATTTTAAAATTATCTTCCAACAAGAATAGGGACTGCAGTGTCTTGGTGGTAAGGTCTCGACTCGTGAGCCATAGGGTTTCAAGTTCAAGACCCAATATCACCGAAGAACTGTCATTTAAGGAGTTTGTTGCACCTTAAAACTGTCATAGCCAAACATCCTACCGCTTGTGTAGTGTTGAGAGTTGGTGACAACTCAGGTGTCGTCCTCATCAACTGACAGCTGTCCAGTATTGCGAGATCCATTCCTAAATAACCCTAGTGTTGCTTTACAACAGGACGTTAATGTAGCCAAACTAAACTCTGTATTTAATGCATTTTTAAGAATTTAAAAAAAAATTCAACACGATTAAGGGGCAAAGTGGGCTTGGTGGTAAGGTCTCGGCTTGTGAGCCATAGAGTTTCAGGTTAAAACCCGATTCACCAAAGTATTGTCATGTAAGTGAATCTGGTGCAAGTTTAATCCGTCAGGGCCAGACGTCCTCCAGTTGGAGTGATGTATGTGGTGTTGAGAAGGGGTACAATCTCAGGTATCTCCTCGTCATCTGACCGTGGTTCAAATTTACGATGTATGTCCCAAGATAGTCCAAGTGTTACTTTACAACGGGAAGTTAATATAACTAAAACAAACCAACAAAAATAATAGGATATGTGAGAATTACGAACAAATACTAAACATGTCTTGAAAAAAAATAAACATTGTTTATTTATCTCAATTAAACAGATTAGACAGATCTTACATTCATTTATCATGTAACAGGATTTAATCCAGAATTAGATTATGATGTAAAAGTTGAATAACAGATTTCGTCCATTTAGGCTAATGGGTTTTCTGATTATTTAATTCACAGACAAATGTAATGCCTAAAACAATTTTATTTTGAATTTAGGAATTTTTAAAATATCGAGATTCGTCAAAATTTCAAAACAGAATGCTCTAATGATAAAAATTCTATTTTCTGAAACCAATTTTAAAATCAGGGGGAGCATTAAAAAATAATTCTAGTTCTAAAAAAAGAAACATCAAAAACCAGCCCCTTTCATCCCATTCAAGATTTCAAAAAATATCGAAAAAATATACATATGATAAATTAGTTATTTAGAAAGAGAGAAAAATATTTAAAGAAAAAAGAATACTAGGAGAACTGAGAATTATGACTGCTTTTATGTATTAAAAGTACAGTATGAAAAAAAAGATTTTATAATTATTCATGCATTTCAAAAATTAAAGACAAAAAATAAAGTTATTTCATTTCTAAAACTTACAACGTGAGCTATTTTTCCCCTTCGCTATTTTTGTGAGTAAATGACCATAATGAGAGATTCGCGTTTCTAGATTAACTCCTTCAGTAGCTAATTTAGTATCAACTCGAAAGGCATTCGGGTTTTTTTCCCGTGAAGACCATTATTTAACAGGAGGAGAAAAGATTTCATGTCGAAGAACATTTACCGCAAAACATCGATTTTAAAATGATGTTCCATCTCTTCAAAGTTTATTCCCACGAAAATTGAATTTCTTAAATTGTTCAGCAGAGTAAATTGCTAAAATCTAGAAAGTCATTTCAGAAATGTGACTATAAATCCATTCGGGTAAAACAAAATGCACGATTTACGCTAATAAAAAAATGTTTTGGGCGTTCTATTAGAAAAATTGAGTAATTTACGGTTATTCTTGGCTTTTAAGTGAGTTTTATGGATCAGAAAAAAGCATTCTCGTTTGTTTTAAGAAATATTTAATTCTGCTTTTCTATGGGTAGTTCCCAAACTTTATGATAATAACATCCATATTTTTCTTTCATAAATAGAGACTACCTTATAAAATAATCATGAAATTTTAAACAGGAACAAATTAAAGGCAGATTGTTTATTTTGAAAATGTTTTCTGTTTCTGTCCGTAAGATGTTTTTATAAGAGAAATGGTTTTTATAAAGTTATTTTCAATTGAAAGAAACTTTTATATAACTATTGCATTTATCGTTTTTATTTGAACTTACTCAAAGTGGCAATGGCATTTTAGTTTTCAAGTCTGAATGATGAGTTATGTATTGCGCTAAATACTTTGCTGTGTGAACTTGGACCACTTAACAAACGATTTTTCTAATTTTCTATCATTTTATTTATATTCTAGCCATCTATGGCTAGTAATTTATTCGGCCAGATTAGTGACTTTTTAGGTTGCTAAATATTAATCTAGATTATATGCTATAAAAAATTTACCCTGTTATTTAATACGATTAGGAACTTAAATTGAATATGTTGAAACATAATGTTAACAAGCGCTCAAATTAAAAAGTACGTATACAGTTAATATAATCGATCACTTCGAGTTAAGCCCCCCCCCAAAAAAATTTAATATAAATTTTGACATCCACAAATGATTGAGTTGACTTGGTGACTTTGATTGGTCACCAAGTCAAATCAATTCAACTTGGTGATTTTTAACGTAAAGAATTAATTATAATGAAATATGATTTGCAATTTTAAAATGTATTAAACATAAAAAAGGCCCCTACAGAGTTAAAATTAATATCATTAAGAAGGGTTTTGAGTTTTATAAGAGTATAAAAATTATTTTCTGTTAGATTGGACCACTTAACAAACGATTTTTCTAATTTTCTGTCATTTTATTTATATTCTAGCCATCTATGACTAGCAGTTTATTCGGCCAGATTAGTGACTTTTTAGGTTGCTAAATATTAATCTGGGTTATATGCTATAAAAAATTTACCCTTTTTTTTCAAAAAATTAGAAACTTAAATTGAATATGTCGAAACATAATGATAACAAGCGTTCAAATTAAAAAGTACGTTTACAATTAATATAATCGATCACTTCGAGTTAAGGCCAAAAAAATGAATTTTAAATCTAAATTTTGACTTCAACAAACACTCGAGCTGATTTAGTGACTTTAATTGAATGTTTAAGTGGATAAAGTTTTAACGTAAAGAATTTGTAATAATGAATTTTGTATTGCATTTTTAAAATGTATTAAAAATTTTTAAAAAATGATGGTTTAGAGATAAACTTAATATCATTAAGAAGATTTTTGAGTTTTATAATAGTGTTAAAATAATTTTTTATGAGATAATAGTTTTGAAAGATGTCGTCCTCAATTTTCATAAACATTTACTCTTCTGACAATAATCAAACTTATTTTTTTTATTTCGAATAACCCTTTCAGCCCTGAATTTATAAAATGTAGAATAATTGATGAAAATTCGAGATAAAAATCATCAAGAGAACATTCACGTTTAATTTCATCTCATTTTAAGAACCAGGAAATCGTGGCAAATGCCATCATTTAGTTTGAAAAGAAATGAAAATTTAGAACTTAAAATTTGGCAGTTGCAAATGCCAACAGGCAGGCCGTAAGTTTTAAACTTAGACGTTTCTTTCTTGATTCTTTTACATCTTCTTTCCTTTTATTGAATAGCATTTTTGATTAGCTCTATTCAGAGCAATCCTAATAATATTTTGGAGCTTCTTTAATTAGCGGTATTTTGAATGAAGTAAAAACGTTCGGTGAAGCAGTCTGAAAAATTCGTATAGTGATCTATTTACATTGATCATTACCATTTGGCAATACGTAAAAAGAATGATTTCTATATTAACGTTTTAAGTGGATGAGATGTTAGATATGTTTTTAAAAATTCGTTTTTCCTTATTTAATCCAAGAAATATATGACACAATTTCCATGCCACGCACAGTAACGTTTTTACATAGAGAGATATTAGGCACGTTATCAACTATTCTTTTCTCCGTATTTAATCCAACAAATGCATGCAACAATTTCCGTTCCACGTATGGTAACGTTTTATATATAGAAAGTTGTTGGGGTTATTTTTAACTATTCCTTTCCCCGTATTTAATCTAAGAAATGTATGCAGCAACCAAAATATTCATAAATGCACTTTCGTACAAGATTCGGAAGCTGCTTTTTTACTGCTGGGGCACCTTCTGTTTTCCTTGATTACAAAATTATTTTTATTATCGATAATCTTCTAGTTCTGACTACGTGTCTATGTGTCTGTGCTTGCATCTCCTAGAGAGCCTATCTGCATGTCTGAATATTTATATTCTTATGTGTGTCTACGTGTCTGTGTGTGAGAGGGAGAGTACTCTGTTTAAGTGCCTGTGTGTGTCTCTTTGTTTATATCGAGTTCAATAGTTAGTTCAGTGGCATCCAATTAAACACGTCAAAATAATGCAAATCAAATATTCGAATTTAGTGTAAAACGTTTATTTTGCATGAATTAGAACAAAGACATTAACATTTAACGCTAGATAAACACTAAGACAGATTTTCAATTGCTTTTTCAGTTCCAACAATAACTTTTTCAGTCGAATATATTTATGTACAAAGCAGGCATCTAAACGGATTCTTATCCTACCATTTCAAAATCTGAAGTTCAACTGAATATAGTTTTACATTTCTTCTTTTTCTGGCAATCTCACGAGTATAGATGGGAAGATAAAGGAGTGCCAAACTTGGCAGGTTATCGCTGTTTCACATTCACTTATTTTCACATATGGTAGATCCATGTATGAGCAGTTGTGCTGAACTAAATTGTAGTTCTAGAGAAAATCGTGACTTGTTTATATCGTTACAAGTTGATTCAACATGAAAGTTCTTTTACGCAAAGTATCTTTAACTTAAAAATTAATTTTTTGAGAAATTTTTCAATACACACCATCTTTTTACTATACAAATCAATAGACTGATTGCCCTTGGACCTTGGTCAATTAAATATAAAGAATGTATCTGATTTTTCTTTCAATTCTTTCAGGCACCTTTAAATGATTGTTTTAAACCACTAAAATGTTTTCCAAAGACTTGAAATAAAATATAGGGATTTATGTTGTTGTTTTTAATGGCACTTGCCATGGACAAGCTCGCTGATGCATCATCGAATTTAAACCGAATGAGAGTCTCTTGTTTTGAAATAGAGTCAACTAGAGACAAGTCTGAGACTTTTACTACCCACTCATCATATTCACTTGCACATTTCCTTTTTACAAGGGGGGGGGTCACATCCACACACCTCACGGATAGAACATAGAAGAGGAACAACCATGCCCTAATCGGGACTCGAACCCGGGCTGTCCAAATCACGGGGAAGACTCACTACCCTTAAGCCAGGACGCCGGCAATAGTGATTTATAGAGTTAATATATTTTAAAATCGCCTGCATTAAAATTGAAAAGAATTAATGGAAATTAATCCTCCCAAAGGCCATGGAGAATTTACGTCCGATCAAATTCATCAGCCTTTTATGAACTTATAAATTAGGCATATTGACAAAAATTTCAGTAGAATAGAATTTAAGATGCTTTAGTTAATTATCTCTCACGAAATGATGTACTTGATTCGTTACTTAATGAATAATTAATCAAATTAAATTTATCTAATAAGCTAAATAAATTACTTTCTTAATAAATCATTTTTAAAGCCAGTTTTAGTCCAAAAAAAATTTAATATAGCATGAATAGAAAAAATTGCATTTTAAAGGGTTAAAGAAAAATGATAGGACTAAAAAAATAAAATAATAATTTTTAAGATATTAAACTATTTCTTCTAAAACAATTTTCTTCAATGTCACTGAAAAAAAGCGGTGGGAATTCAATTAATTTCTAATCGCCTTAATATTTAATTATCTTTAAAAATGTGAAAAATTAAAGACATTATTCTTGTGTTAAATATTAATGTGCAATTGTGTATAGGAATAAGTTTACAGGTTTTAGTTGATATCATTCCAATCGTTTTGGAGGACACGTGGAACATACACACATAGCTACAAAAACTTTTATTTATATCGAGATAGATAAAATTTATCAACTCTAACAATGTTACTATTTTCGTTTTCTTATGAACATATTATAATTTTGAGGTATTACAATCATTAAAAACTTTCACTTTAAGATTCTAATGATTCTCTCAGTTTCATAATTAAAAATACCACTTTTGAAATTTACTCTATTGAGTTAGCGGTGAATGGGGAAAATCAAAGATATAAAAGACTAGTCATGTAGTATTAACGACCAAATTAAAGAAATTATCGATGCTAATACAAAATTCGATTCTATTGAGTCAATGGTGAATAAGCTAAATCAAAGATATAAAAATCTAGTCATATAAAAAAAATTTATGTTATTAATGACAAAATTATAGGTATTATCGATTGTCAAGCGAAATTCTCCAACAAGAAAATAGTCCGAGTCTTTCCATTCCTATGCATGCGAGCACAATGATTACATAAACTGATAAAAATGGTCTCCCAAAAACTTTCTTGTATACCCTCTAATAAATGTGTCGTGACTGAGAGCACCTTGCATGTCATTGGCGTACAATAGTTACGAAATTATACTTTTTGGTGTGAATTCAGCGCTTCTACTGAATCTACTACGTCATCCTTGGCGATTGTTTTGGCGATTAATCCATGACATGCCATTAATAGCATCTGGAAATCGAATTTCTGCTTTATACATGTTTTTCTCAATATATTAGAACAAAAATTCAATACAAAAGTTGCACTTAATATCACAAATTATCATACCATAATTCATATCTTTTTAGTCATTACGTTTTTGAATTATCGGGTTTTCTTATTTATGAAAATATGGACAGACAGGCGGTTCAAACGTATATATTTAATGCAAAATTACACTTGTGATCACAAAATCCCATTTCAAATTTGATATTTTTAAGTAACTGCATATTTTAATTGTCTCGTTCGCATGTTTCTAAAAGTATAGATCGATAGACAGTTAATCGGTAGTTGGATTTAGCGGAAGAATTGTTCTCTTTCTAGTTCTCTTTCTTTTGTAATTACCGGATTAAATAATATTCGAACAGTAGGGCAGACAAACAACCTTTGAGCAAAATTTACTCAAAATTTGATAGAAATCTGTAAATTTGGTGTAAGTACCACATATTGAATTTCAACAATCTAGCTGAAAGTGTTTTCAATGTATCTTTGTCTCGAATAGAAAGACTGATCAATATTTGTCAAAAGTATGTTTTTCGAACTCAGGGGGGTTTAAAACGTGGAGATACGTCAAAATGTCGAATTTGAATATATTGACAATTACTCTACATTCTAAGTAAAAGGATTAAAGATATAACAAAGGATTTTAGTATTGTGGTTTATCATCAGAAATCTCCTTCTAATAAATTTTAAATCACTCCTGTCTACATATTGATCGTCTGCTCATTTGTATATTCGCTCATATTTAAACCAGGCAGCTAATGGGGCCATGATGTCTTGGTGGTAAGGTTTAGGCTTGGAAGATGAACACCCAGACCGACCCCTCCCACCCATTACGGGTTTAGGGAATAATGGGTCGGCCAGGAAAAGTAATCCACCAACACCCAGAGGCCCCCGGGCCAGCCCCTCGGGATTTATTTAAAATTCAAAATAAACTTTACAAGCTTTGCCATAATATTGGCAGTAATTATTACAGCTGTTTCCCGCCAGGTGGGGAAGTTGTTACTACAGTGTCTCAACCCTTTTGGGGGAGTACAACTCCACCAGGTGGGAGCGCTCTTATAAAATAACACACACAACTTTAAAATAACATCATACTTGTAATTAAAATAACAACACATATACAACTGAAAAATAAACATCACACTTATGATAAAATTAAACAACACACGCACAAAAAGAAAGTAAACAGCACACTAATAATTAAGATGGGCAGCACATATACAATTACAAATGACACATACAATTACAAAATAAACAGAACTCCAGGCCTGTTTACAACACAGTAATAAAATAAAATCCTTGAAATCAGTTTTAAATATAAAATCCTTAAGATCAGTTTCAAAATGTATACGAAAGAACAACACAATCAAAACAGACATACTTAAGATCACAAACACATCACTACAGAAAAATCCAGCCGGGACCAGCCCTCACCAAGGACAAAGTGGGGGAAAAACCCCTATACCACAGTTTGCAATCCTAGTACCAAATACATCCGGAGGAGTGTGTATGTATCTCACCTCCTCGGGGCAACCCCTAGTTGAGATTCTAGTTCGCCTTGGGAAAATACCCATGCGAATCCATTAATGACATCATACCTGGAGACCCATCAAGGTGCCCAGTGGGAGGCATAAAAAAGTTCTCAATTCCAATTTACTTACATATTGTTCGTATCCCCGGGGTCAAATTGGTCCTTGATAGAAATTTGTTCAAGTTTAATCAATTAATAGTATAAACAATGTATTTCTCACTAGTCCTCTGGTGAGCTATGTCTCACCAGTGACTTCCCCAACCGCCGTTCTATGAAACCCAGACTCCAAGGGGCCGTTGCAATCCACTATAAAACTCATTTCCTGGGTCATTCCTCCCCTGTAACCATGGTAAACCTCGCCACAGCCGCCGTTATCAATGTGTGTCCCTATCGAACCAGGGAGGGCCAAGATGCAAAACTAGTTAAAATATGCAGTTAAGAACACCTATACATACCAAGTATGTATATATATTTTAATATAAAACGCTCACCGGCGCTCTCCTAATGAATCGACTTGTTAAAATCTATAAGTTTAAAGTTATTATTAAATAAAAGCACCATAAAAACGTAAGACGCTATAAGACCAAATAAAATAAGGAATAACCCCGTGCACCCAGTGAAGTCGGGGCGTCAAATTTATAAAATTTTAAAATACAAAGTCCAAAAACATTAAAATTTAAAAATCTTTAAAAACAATTTAGAGCTATTAAAACTCAACTGTGATCCCTCCCACGGGTCAGCTCATCACAAATATCCGCACTGATCTGAAATGCCTCTCTTAGGCGGGAGATAGCCAGTACATTTTTAATCAGATTACTAAACCAGGCCTTTTTATTAATATCTGAGGGCCTCCTCAAGTGGTAGTCTTTGGTCATAGCACACGAGAAAGCATAGTGGTCCGCATTCCCCACCTCCCCACAAACACAGTTCGGGGAAGGGAGAGGGTTTAGGCTTATGAGTAGTAGAATTTCAGGTTCTAAACCCTATTCCACTAAAGAACCGCCATGTAAGGGGGTCTCTTGCACGTTAAAACTGACAAGCCAAATGTCCTTCCGCTGGTGCGGTGTCGTTTGGAGGGAGAGGGCTGCCAACTCAGGTGTCTTCCTCGTCATCTTAGAGCGGCTCAAAATTACGAAGTCCGTCCCAAAATAGCCCTAACTTTGCTTTATAAGGGACGTTAATATAACTAAACTAAACTAAACTAAACCCGGCAGCTAACAAAATCATGGAGACTTAAATAATTGAAATTTGCAATGTATCCTTGACAACCAAACTTGTAGGCTTTCTTCAAATTTCCGTACCATTCGTTCAATGTGCGTGTTCAATTTCCATCACGATACTGCATACAAAACATATAATATGTTAATATATTAGAAAGATAAAGAGAGAACATCCCTCGCGTTTTTTTAAAAAAATGGAAGAAAAATCGCATTAGTAGCAAATGTAACTTGAGTAACAAAGATTACTCACTTTGGAAGCAGTGTGAAAACAGATGAGCTCGAACATCATTAAGTTAAGCAGTCATGATGGAAAAAGCGAGTGCGTCTTTTAAGCCGGCTTAACGGTGTAGTGTTGGCAGAATGATTCTTTATACCGATGTTAAGTGCACGGTAATGGTAAAGTTAGTCTTTGAAAATGAAGGGCTAAAGCATATTATAAAGTATCTTTGAAAAAAAGTATAGCTATCATTATGGAAACTAAAGGGGAAAGATTATTCAAACTCTGAAATAAGTTTTGATGGGAGAAATACCATACACAAAAGACAGTGGGTTTTCTTATCGTTAAGTACTAAAATAAAGTGAAATGCTAAATACATCAAGTTGTCAATAGTAATAAAGATTGCAATAAGCGCAATATTAATAATTTCATAGCATTTATCAACGTTTAAAAATTTTCTCGAAATTTGTCATAGTTTTTAATGAATATAGAACATTGCCCCTTTTCACTTTTTTTATGAAGTACAAAAAGAAAAAGTATTGTAATTACCAAAAAATTTGAATTCTAAATGCTGACGATTTTTGGCGTTTTTCCTCTTGTTAAATCCTGAAAATCCATTTTTGGAATTATGTCAATTAAAACGATAATTCAAAAACCTTCTGAACTATACTTGTGCAGTTCAGTATATGGTGCATCCGATTTATAGATTTACATCAAATTTTGAACGAAATTCTTTCAGAGAATGCTATCTGTCCAATTGTCCGAATACAAATAATCATGAGCGCTACGAAAGGCAAAAAGTTTGATGGATAAAATTTGGCATGCAAATTTACCATCTACAATGTAGACCCATATCAAAATTGGGATCAAATTCACCAAGGACTCTATTTTATGTCGAAATATATTTTCACATGCATGTAATCCCCCCCCGGGGAGGGCACCTCGAAATGAGAATGAGATGCTTCCAACATTGTGGGTGGATCTCGCCACCCTGTAGGATACATTAATAGGTGGGGGGTAGGCTCCTTCTATTGATGACGGGATGTACTTCCTACCGGACGTGTTGTACTTTGGCCGGTGATGGCCCTTAGGACTTAACCACAGCTTCCTCCAGTGCTACTGTTAGTCATTCTAAGTCCAAGTTACATTCGATTTTTGTAATTTGTACTTGAATCACATGTCAGCAATTATTCACTCGCTAGATTCGCACTTAAGATTTATCTTTCGTAGTTATTGTTCGTTAATATTATGTTTTTAATACACATGTACTGCTGCTCTAAACAGTTCTACAAAGAACATAATTCTCAAATAGGAAAATAAAAATCCAAACGCTTGTGGCATTCATGCTTTCTCCAAGGTCCACGATTGTGAGTAAGGGAATGACACCTTTCAGGGAGCATGGCCTTGATTATTTAGTAAGCGAGAAAATATCGGAAGGACCAGCCTGTTTGTCAAAAATAAATAATTCATATTACAGTATTAATTGAAAAAATATTTAGTTTTTAGTAATCTGCATAAAAGGAAAGAAAAAGAAAGATATGCAACTTTTAGCCTTGTATGGTTTTGCATAAAATGTTTAACTCATTATCTTGAATCTTGATTGTTTAATATCCCAATTCATACAAATGTTACTAACTTCCTTTACTAGTAGACTTTAATACATAATTAATACTCGTATTATTGAAAATATATTATTGAAATAGAAGTTCTATTTATTCCCTTATAAAATCTATATAAATGATATCCACCGTAATTGCCGATGGTATGGAGCCGATTTATAACATATAGAGATAAACAAACATCCAGTTCGAAAATGTTACAAAGAACCATACTTTACGATGTTTGAGTCAATAGATGTATTATTAGAAACATTCCATTGCCCATTTAATCATAGCAATTAATTAAATGTTCTTGGCATGTTAGTTTTTTAAACAACAAAAGTTTCCATCGCTGAATTCAAATTTGATTCAAAAATAAAATTTTTAATCAATAATGAATCTATGAATTATCAATCATGAATATCTATGTTTTCTAATTTGATCAGTTTTAGATGCAGAAGAAGGAGTATTTTTGTTTAAAGTTTTGAAGTATATTTCGCGGACAATAAGACTAATCAATTATTCATTTATTGACATAAAACATTTCTAGATACTTAACAAGATATTTTTAAAGTTTGCTATTAGAAAATGATTTGAATATGCACGTATAATATATAGGTATAACATAATGCAAGCATATATATATATACCCTGAATATACATATAATTATGAGAATAAAAGAAGAGAATTTTCAGTTTGCGAACTCCTTTTATATCTTGATATTGGGTAGTTTGGCAGGAGACAATTTTTAAAATAAAGCAACTAGATAACCAGAATGAAGCGGGCATTTTTCCATGTACCAAAGATGAAATATGGAAAATGAGAACCCCGCGCTTGTGTCATAATTAAAAAGTCGCTAATTCCACAGATGAAAAATCTTATAAAAACTGGCTTCTACTTCAATTAAAATAAAAGCGCTGTATATGTATTTATGTTTATAAGCAGAAAAAAATGTCGGAATGAAATTGTATGTATACAATCATCGATGTATCGCTTTCTATTTCAGGCTTACCTACTGAACATTCCGAGCTGGAACTGGAAAAACGGAGATGACGTCATCTGCCTGGCCGAACTGAAACTTGGCTTCATAGCACAAAGCTGTCTGGCCCCGGGGTTTTCTACAATGGTCGCTAACCTCTTTGCCATGAGATCCTACAAAACGGTAATTTAATATTTCATCATAATAAATTTAATTTATCAATTTCAGATTTTCCATTTGTAGAATTCAAGAATAACATTTTCATCTATTTCAAACCTCTGGTACGAAATATCACAGAATGATAAGGATTTAGACTTTATTCATCCCTCTTTTTAAAATTTTCCCTTAATTGTTTAGTAAATGGATCAAAAATCTTAGAGGATTGTTTGCAGAATTCGAGAATAACGAAGATTGCAATAAAATATCATGCTGTAAACCATGTTGATTAAGTTACAATTCATGAAAGCAGCCCTTTGCCAACTAAACGAAGGAAAAGCATTGGTTAAAATATGTTTAAAACTATTTATTAAAAATTCATTGATATTGAAAGGGAGAACACGGTTATGTTGAAAGAAAAATTTACTTTTTGAATTTGAAAATCTGAGACACTGAATTTAAATCAAATCTATGTTGTGAGGTTACTAAGCAAAAATTATTAATAAATTGATTCATTTTTTTGGTTAAAAATATAGCTAAATTCTTAATACACAAATCAACAATTCAAAATGTATTTACTTTTCAAATTTGGTTACCCTAAGAAAAACCATCTACCCTGTATAGAATTTCGATTATATATTTTATTTCATGAATCTCATAATTCATAGATATGTCAAACTATAAATAGTTCGTATCAATGCAATGTTTTATTAATTACTCATCTTTGTTGATTATTAATTACTTATTTCTCTCAAAATTTCAAATGTTTCATATTTTTTTCTCAGATTCTAAATTTTTATTGTCAAATTCGCATTATTTGCGAACATTACGACAGTTTTCCATTTAACATATTTTTATTTGTATAATCTAGAATATTATTAACACACGACAAATTCTAATACAGGCTTTAAAAAGGACAGAAAAATTATATCGCAATTGTAAAGGGATTCAATAAAGAAATCTTTAAGGTTTAACTTTATTTATTTCTCTAGTCTTCGAAATGACAGATTATTTTTGAGTTTTCTCTGCTTATGCTGTTTCATTAAATTGGTTTTCATTAAATCATTGAAATTTTTTCTCTTAGACAATCTACATTTACGCCTGTTTTTGATTTAATACGATTTAATCGTAAATTTTGAACATCTTACCAGCATGTTTCTTTGTTAATTCATTTTTAAAGTTTCTAAAAGGCATCACATACTATTTGAGTATTTATTTGATTTAAGGCCTTTCATTCAAATACGATTTGCTGTACTGTGAAAGCTACTTAATATACATGAGAAAATTAAATAATAGCATATAAATATCTAATGTGCTATTAAGTGACTGTAATGCTTTGTCTGTTGATCTTTTACTCAAAACAGACAAGTGTACTTGATAAAGTGCATGAAATGGGGAGAGAATTGCAGGAAATGATAAGGTTACTTAATAGTTTGCGTAGCACTTAGCCAATTTTTTCTCTACTTCTTAAGAAGTGGATATAAAATGTCAAGCATTGAGTGTTTCTCATACAGAAAGATTCTAAAGAACTTTGTTGGCTCAGCTAAGTATACATAGATGAGTCATTAACACAGAGAATTGTATTTTCAAATGATAAATACAACTGATGGAAGAAAAATTTGACAAAAATAGCAGAAGATATAAAACGCTTACATTTTTACAACTATGTAACAAATCAACATCAAAATTGGGATTATTATTAGTGACAAATTAGCATCAAATTAAAATGAATGAATATGTACTAATTTTTAATTTGATGGCTTCTTTTTGGTAGTTAAGATGTCAAGCCACTCGTATCCGTTCTCATTTTGTAAGAATTCTCTTAATAAGGTGATCGAAAGTCTGCGAACATTTGTCAAGCATGTTCTCCACATGTTCTTCTTGAAGAAATCCAAGGAAAATAAGCCAATATTAATTAAAATCCATATTATCAGATGGCGTTCGCCTTAACATCGTCTTACCAGCACAACTCAGTTATCGCTATATAGTAAGACAAGCAAGAAGAATCGATGAAGCAGTCCTATCTGATTACATATTACGAGTTGTAATACTGAACATGTCTCTTACAGAACAAGATGGACTTTTTTTTCAACGTATAATCACCGGACGGTTTATATTCGTAACAATTTAAAAGAGTTTTTACTATCCATTGATAGATACCTGAATTTTGTGTAGTATCTGTGAGGTTGCCTCTTTTCAAAGCTATATTTTGTTCATTTGTATCACTCATTTTGTTTTGTTATCATGTGTGAATATGATACTGTTTTCGTTTGAGGTTTCTGATGCCTCAAAATGCATGGGCAAAAAATTGATGATTTACCGTTTTTGAGGCATACATTTTCTACTTTTAAAGTTATAAGAAAATAAAGCAGTTTTCATATTTGGCGATTTATCGCCAACTAAAATTATAAGTTGATTTCAAAGTTATTCATTCTCTGAATTCTTATGAATTGTCTAAATTATTTTAAGTTATTTACCAGTTTAAACCAGTTTGAAACAATCACTGGAATGTTAGATTACGCGTGTGTCGAAATTTAGAATAAATGGATTTTTTTTTTTATCTCATAATCGATTGAGCGCCAAAATTTTGTTCGCCAGGTAGAAAAATTAAAAATGAAAAGTTAAAAAAATTATCATTATATACAGAAAGCGAGGGGAATAGGGACAAATACAGAAGTCACGGGATTGTTTCAAACTGGTTTAAACTGTTTAATGACTCAATTTAACTAAGACAAATATTAACAACAAATAATTATGTTCTCTCACGATAACTTGAAATTTGGGATCGTAAATTTCATTTTTTTCCTTCTTTTTTTTATTTTCATTATTACCTAATCACAACTACCCTTGAGTTTACTATCAAAGATTATAATATCAAAATTATTTGCCTGTATATTTCTGCATTGATTCTAAACACTAGATAAAAACATCTCAACTCAAAGATTTTATTGTTACGGGGAAAAAATCTATATCAAATAGCAACGCTTTATTCTACTTGGAAACACGATATGCAGATAATAAAACAGAAGAAGAATACATAATACAGAAATCAGGAATAGCCTACATACAATAAATTGATAATAAACAACCGTTACAGAAGAAAACAATAACATAGAATTCGCAGGAAATCAATATTACAAAGAGATAATTCGCTCACCTTCTCATGTCTATCGAGTCATTTACTATTCACTCGCTACTGGCTATTTCATTTTCTTTTGTGTGCATTTCGGTTGTCATGATTCCCTTGAGTGACTCCGAATGTTCTAGAAGATATAACAGCTTTACTTATTATCCATGTATTACCTAAATGTCATTAGCTATAGAAACTTTTCTTTTTTCTATCCTCAAAGTAACCAAAGTCATCTCCAAGTTGTCAAATAATCGCCAAATATGTCATCTTGGCCAAGGATATTAAAATTACATCCATTCAGCAAGCAACCGTCAAAGTTATCTGTAAAACTATCTTAACATAACTTATTACTCAAATTAACTGTGAAGGGAAGTAATATTAGAAATTCGCTCTAAAAGATATTCCGCAATTATTTTATTTGTAATACTAATCACAGCGTAACTTGCCATTTATGAATTTTTACGATCCCGTGTTAGCTTTACAACGGTAATAGGAGATGCAGTAGATTCTGAGGGTATGTACCCATGAGCATCCGAAGGCAGAAGTCTGATTTCTAGCTCATATAAAGGATGACACACACACATTCGCTTGCACAGCCCCTTTTGACAGGGGGGGCACATTCACACAACTCACAGATAGTACACAGAATAACAACCATGCTCTAATCGGGGCTCAAATCCTGGACGCCCGTATCACGAAGAAGACACGCTTCTTCTGTGCCAGAACGCCGGCATGAATTTTTATTTCAAATTGAAAAGAAATCAGATTTTCTTGCAGAAAACAAAATTAACTACCGAATCCATGATTTTTTCGATTGGAAAGTCGGCTTATTAAGGCACATACTTATAAATCGTCATTCATGAAAAATGAAAGAAACATAAATAAAAACTAGACGTTTCTTTGTTAGTTTGTTTGTTAATGCGATAATTGACGATTTTAAATAAATCATAAAATGTATTATTGATTTCGTCTGGTTTGATAAAGTTTATTGACGCAAGAACCATTTTCGATTAAACTGCGCCAAACATATTGTTACAAGCGGGTGAACGCCGCTGAAAATGCGGAAGGGAGAGCGATAGGCAACGGCGTCGAAGAGCTTGGTGCCAGCCGGGTTGGTTTGGCGAAAGAAATAGTCTGGCAGCCGCTGGAACGCTCGCGGGGATTTTCGAAGCTTCGCGTCTCCCTCGCCCAGCTATATCAGGGACGGGCTGCCGCAATCGGCAGTTCCTCTCTCCGAAGAGAAGCGTCTGGCTGGACTAGCGGATTACTTTTCTCGTTGGTTATTAGTGAGCTGTGTTTACGTTTGCTGTTAACGTTATGTTATTGAGCTCGCTGTGATTTACTTTTTACTTTGCTATACGATAACTGTTTTGCAGTCTGTTTTTATTGCGCGTATATTTTACGCTGTAAGTGGCTGTTGATTTCTGGATTGTTTTTATCTGAAGTTTTACTTTATCACGTCAACCTGTAAATACCTGTAAATAAATTTGTTTATGCTGTCCTCAAGTAAAATCCATTCAATCCGAACCCGCTACGCTAAAAACGTAACAATTTGGCGAAAATTTATCTTATTTTAGAAGTTTTAAAAGTTTGTTTCTAAATTGAGTCATTTCTTTGGACCTGTCAGTCTGCAAAAATCTTAAGAATTGACAACAGTGTAAAATACAATCTAAAAAGTATTAAAAAATAAAATCAAGAAGTAAATACTTATCATTTTTAAAAGATGGGGAACTTTATGAAGAATGTCTTTTAATTTGATGTGGGCTGTAAAAGTAGAGAATTGTTAATTTGTGCACATTCTATTAAGATGTGTAGAACCGTAATAGAACACTAACATGACATACTGTCCATCGGAATGCAGCTTTCCCCACAGCAAATATTTAAGTGTGAGCCGAATGTAACCAATTCTTAATCTGATAAGTATTGTATCAAATTTTCTATTAGGCAAACAAAGTCAACAGACAATTAGTTATTATTATTGAAAGGACTATAACGAATTAAATTTCTTAATCAATGATTACATGCGAAAACAAAGTAGTAGAAAAATTTTATGAATGAAAATATTCTTTCGTTTTATAATTTTTTATAAAACAAAAATGTGCGTCTTGTTTGGGATAAAAAATGAAAGAATGTCTTTTCATAAACTCTTGATTAAATTAATTCATTCTGTATTACTTCGCACAAAACTGTTCGAATTATTGACAGGAAAAGGAAAAAAGACAGTTAAGAAATGATTAACCCGATAATCTTTTCCTTGCTTTAATTTCTCCAACCCCAGTGACATGTAATATGGCTTTGAAAAATATATCACGGCTTCAAAATTTATAGCTCTAAACTTTTCGAAATTCTTTTAAAGAAGAACTTTAAAGGACGAAAAAAGAACCGTCACGCAGGTTGTCAACTCTATTGAGATGGTATTCAGTTCTATAATGCATTCTAGAGTCTTTCATATTCAAAAAGGCCCTACGTCGCGGACATTATTAAAAATGGCATCAAGACTTTGAGCCAGAATGAATTTTTCTTTATTTCTGTCTCTGCTTCGCTTTTTCGTGCTTTTATTTTGCTATAGAGACATCGTCTTGAAATTGAAATTGCATGAAAAAGGCTTCATGAAACATAGTAAATACATTCTCTATGATAAGTTATAAAAAGAATACAATTTTTAACTAGGGAAGGTTTTAAATTATGTATTATATTCAAACTTAATTACATATTTATTACTATTATACGCGTTATAGGTTTAATGCAATCTTGTAACAACAGCACACAATAGCCAATTTAGAAACTTCACATCACAATGCAGATACTATTATGTTTTTCTTTTAATAACTTCGACAATTTAACTAAGCGTTTCAATTCATATTTTAGACATTAATGGCAGCTCACACAATATATGCGTGATATCCAGAACAGCGATTCCTTTAACACAGTATATGTTTGATGCTACTGTCGAGAGTTATTGGTCAGTACCATTTTCTCTATATGATAATTGATGAACGAAAATGTGTTTTTTAATCAATTCTTCAATACTTTTGCCGACCTTTGAGTTCGTAGACGTCTGGTCATTAAAGTGTTAATTAGTTATTCTAGATTAAATGTTTATTTTAGTTACTGAGTGTAAATGCGCTTGTTATTATATTATTGTTATGGTTTATAATGAACAATAATTTGTTTACAATCATTGCGTTCATGTCTGACATGTTTTATAATACCAGATGGATGTTATGTATAAAACAGAACAACAAGCGGCGTTCTTGGTATTTATAAATACTTTAATTACGAAATAAACGTAATGATGCATATAGAAATCTCAGAACAACAAGCAGCGTTCTTGATGTTTATAAATATTGTAATCACAAAATAAACATAATGATACATATAGAAATCTAGCCAACTATATTTGACAATAAAGTTTTATAATAACAGTTAATGTTTTAAAGTAACATTTAATATTTTATCTTATTTATTTAACTAATATTTACATTTTAGTAAATAATGTTTATTTGGCAGCAGGCTGTTTAATTCTTTAATCATCTTGCCTGGAACCTCCTTAATCAGATGATATCTTCCATTATAGTTATTTAGTGTTATGATTATTGACAAATAGCGGATATGTACTTCAACAGTGTAACTGAGGGGATCTTTTATAGTAAAATTTTCTGAAACCGTAGCTGAAAGAGCACTACGTCTTTATCTGTGTGATATCTCTAGATATTTCTTATATGCTTAACAGATGGCACCAAACATCTCAAACTAAATGTCAAGCATGTTTGAGTTTATATTCCAAATTTAGACCCCAAAGACCCTGAACTTGTGAAATAGTTCCTTAAAATTCCATTTTAAAAGGTACTTTAACCTCGAGTATATTCCGTGCCTTTATCCACTGTATATTATATGCAGTAGTCATAATAACATAATAGTAATGTTGAAGAAACATTATACTGAGATACCACAAATGAACCCTTTTGAAAATAATTTTCGAATGACTTCGATTTCTCTTTCAATAGATTTAGACCCAAATTAAAAAAGATTATGAAACTGTATTTAGTTTTCTTCTACTATATCACTGCTTGATTTTTAAAAGGAAATTGCGGTGTAATTTATATCATTCGGAACTTTGATATAAATTACACCGCAAAATGTTTTGCGGTGTAACCACCTTTCAAATTTTACAAAATCAGTGACTTTTATAGCTCCTTGCTCTTTATGCGCATTAAGTATAATATAAAAAAATTCGTTGAAGAAACACATTGCGGATGTTTCAATATAATATTTTGTGTAAATGGAGTATTGCTGTGTGAAATTTAAGGTTAGTTGAAAATAAAAGTGAATTGGCGTTTATTTGAAAACAAAAGTGCTTTTGGATTTGTTTGAAAACAAACGTATATGATAACATAAATAATATTTTAAAACGAATTAAAAAAGTTTAACAAAATTAATTGCACAGTAAATATTAAAAATGTGTATCTATAAGAAGAATTAAATTCTTACAAACTTTTATAGGCTCTCGAAATAAATAGCGAGGGTAAATTTTGGCACTTACCTCAAATCCCAGTAAGTATATTGAAAATTATAAATGGGTGTCTACAGAGCGTCCTGTGCATGCACTGGTGTTGGGAAAGCACTTAATGTTGTAAGACAGATTTTATTATAGTATATTTGTATTTTTCTTCCAATTTTTAACATTCTTTGTCCCTTTTGGAAAAAAAAAAGCTGTATAGTTCATTAAAATATGATTGTACATTTTAAATACTGTAATTTTTTGATCATTTCTGTCATTTAGGTTAGTTAGTTTAACGTAATGTTTTATTATTTTATTGCATTTCAGTTAAAGTACGGTGAATAAGAAAAATGTAATTGTTTCGTCTGACATGTAGAAAAATAATTCAGAGTTTAATTTAGTTATATTAACATCCCTTTGTAAAAGACATTAGAGATATTTTGGGACGACCCTGGTAATTTTGAACCATGGTCAGATGACAAGGATTACACTGGAGAAGGCACCGCACTCACCACACCAGCGGGAGGATGTTTGGCCATGACAGATTTGGCGTGCAACTGAGCCGCTTACACAATGGTTCTTCATTGGAATCAGGTCTCGAACTTCAAACCCTACGGCTCACGAACCGAAACCTTACCACCAGACCACCGGGGCCAAATGAATTTAAAGAAATTAAATACTATCTGTCTTTGGAGACTAACTGGTCATTATTGGTTGTGTTTAATTTCAATTACATATTTTACGCTTAACTTGTTATTGATTATAAAAAGTATTGTAAGAAAGTATTTCTAAAAATCCAATTATGATAGAAATAAGAAAGTGGAAGTTAATTTACGATCGCTTTCTGTTTGTTATCATTTGAACCTTCCTAATGAAATTCAATTCCATGAAATCTGAATGTCATTAGAAACTTAAGTACTTAGATAATCAATTTCAAATGGAGTTTTATATTTTACAGTAACATAATTTTTCTTTCAAATTCCTTATCTAAACAACGTGGTTAAATTTTAGAATATATTCTTCAGTAGTTTTGAACAATACAAGAAGCAATGAAAACAGGTTGAATTTCATTGTAATATTGAAATCTTTTTATAAAACTTGTACAAAGTTATAATTTAAGAAAATTACAAAAACAACTTCATTGGTAGTTAAATTGATGTTATTCAGAAGACTTTTTTTAAATTTTCTAAATTACATCAAAATTAGTTTTACGCAATAATATTTTCAGAATTTATCTCAGAAATCTACCAAAATCCAACTTAATTTTTAATAAAATAAAATTAAAATTAAAATTTCAAAAAAGTCGTTAAAAGCGCACATTTTAGCTTCCTAAGTATATTGCACCAAACTTGTTCTAAATTAAACACGAATAATTAACTTGCATATACCCCATTCACATACATATTTCCATCTATTATTATCAGAAATTTATTTTTTGAAAGCAGAGACCAACAGATTTTATTTGAAAATCGAATAGATTTAGCATATAACTCACTTAAAACATTGTAACTTGTTTGATTTGTAAAACAAAATGTCAAAAATTTTTATAGGCCGACGAAAAAAGTAAGAGAAATAAAGTTAGCAATTTGCCTAAAGAGCCAGTAAGTACGCAAAAAGCTGTATATGGGTATTTCTAGTATATCTTTTGCATGTACTGGTGGTGGAAAAAGTATTACATAATTTTATAATATAATTTTCTTCTGAAGATTTTGTGAAACTACAAGAAATAGAACTATTTTACATTTTCTGGTTTCCAAAATAGCTAAACAAATCCTTAAAATGAATTTGAATGCTTTCATTATGGCGTCAACTTATGATTATTTCGATCAACTTAGTTTAGCATGCAAAAGCAAGCATTTGCGGGGAGTAGCTTTCAATTAGAATTGCAGCAAATTTTACTTAATCAAACATTCAAAGCATTAAATTATGTACCAAGTGTCAAAAGTTTTCCAATGTTCAATTTTTAAAGTTCAAAGTTAGCAACAAAGTTCCATACTAAATTCTGTTCAAAGTTTAACTTCAAGTAGCAGGATGTTTGTAAGTAAAATAAGAAGATGGTTCAGAAAATAATCAATAAAAGAATGAATGGAAATAAAAGATAACAAGTATGGAGTTCAGCAAATAAACCTAAAAAGATATAAAGACCACGAATCAATGATTTCAACCTTTATGTTAGATTTCCCTGAGACAAACATTGACTCAGTCAAACGCCGACATTATTCATCCTTCCTGACATAATATATCAATGAATTGTACAGATACTAATTTCACAGAACTCACAGAATTTTTCATTTTTGTTCTTTGTTATTTTGAGTAATTTCGGGCATTCCAAATGTGACCAAAATAACGATAAGGTCACATTAATACTCATCCAATTAAAACAAAAAGGTGCTTCAATTAACACTAAAAGGTGTAGTCTTTACAACTACAGCATTTCGCCAGATGTGGGCAGTTCAGGAATTTTCAGTAGGATTTGGAAATGAGAAAAGATAAAATAAGTTGAAACAAACTAATAACAGTGATCTTGGAGTGACATGTACAATATTATGACTCAAATTTCTTTATATTGATTAGATAAAAAGAGAATTTTTTTTGTTTAATTCTGTATGTTCTGTGCGATTATACAGATTTTGCTATTGCTATATTTTTATAAACTTCCATTCATTAATTGTTGTTTGTCTGAGAACTTTACTGAGAACTTACTGAAATAAATATATCCCGAGAAAGTACAATTTGAAAAAGTAGAGTCCTGAGATAAACATTAAAGATAAACCAAGCTATTCATATATGGGACTCATAATTTCATAGTGATATGTTATCGATAAGACAACATATGACCACTAATGAAAAGCAAGATAATGAGCGAACTAGTTTACTACTTAAGTTTATTTCAGTTTAAGAAAGGTATGTTTTTAAGACATGACGTGGAGAATGTATCAAAAAGAAATAATTATGTGGGGTTCAAATCCCACAAGCAATTGAGTATTATTTTAAAAACCTTAATAAAACGTTAGATGTTTGGACTGTCTTTGAAGAAATGGATTTTCTCGTTACGTACTTGGTACTAACACGTTTGGACAGAAGAATCAACTAATATTTCTCGAAGAAGTGGTCGTAGAATAGGAGGACATTAGATTAAATCTTGGGAAAAAAATTTCCTCAGCTATAACAAAAACAATACTTCGTCATCAAATACTTGGATTATAGTTGAAGCAGATTATTTGGAATTCTCATATTTGTCGCCAACACAAATTTACGGGGTGGGGGTGGGGATTCTACTACATATCTTTTAGGCGAAGTGTTCCCCAGTTTGATCTACTCTTGCAATATCTTGAGGGAATTTAGAGGCTCCATGAGTCTTTGTTAAAAAATCTTAAAAATTGAGCAATATGTTTCTTTTTTCTAGAGTCCAGACACACCCAAATGGCAGAATGATTACCTATGTGGGACTGGAATGGAGATGTACACAGAAACTCTCTCCTCATCTTTCGTGGGAATGAGTTTCCCTCAAGCGGCAGAGTAAGTAAAGCTTTAAGTCATATCTTTTGTATAAATAAATTCTAAAGCATATTATGTGTTTATCAAAAATGCTTTAAGAAAAAAGTGACAGAAAGGAAACTTAATATATTATGTTTGATAAAATGGTGTTAAATTCTTTGAATTTTATGATGATCGATAAAATTGGTATAATTTAAGAATTATTTAGGATTCCTAACCTCGAATACGATATACATTTTTACCCCTATGTTTTAAAATTCAATAAATTAAATTAACAATTTTCAGATAGTTTCCATTCATTTGTTGCTTTTTTTATGTCTAAGAAAATGTCTATCTCTAAATGCTAAATTTCAATTTAAGAGGGGAAAATATTTTGAAACAATAATGCCTTTTAAAAATTTGTTTTTCAAATTATTTAAATTAAATTAGCAATTAATATAAAGCTTTCATCAATATTTTATTTATTTGTATTGAAGAAACCACCTCCCTAATAACTTAATATGATTTAATTTTTAAACGAAATAATAAGTATAAATATAACTGCTCAAAAGGGTGGATCTTTCTTTTTATTTAAATATTTAGATTCTCATTAATATTTCATTCAATGTGACTAAGAATGTATAGAGTCTATATATAATATTATAAAATCCATTTATTATCTCAACATAAAACACATTTCACAGACTATTTTTCTTATTACTCACGGCTCAGATATTAGCTGATGAGACCCAATTAATGTGGATATACTCTTTTATATTAACCAATGTTCGCGTTCAGTAACACATAATTATTGAATTGGAATTACAGATATTTGAAATTACAGAAAATTCTTTACTGCCTTTATTTTTCTAAAAAAATCATACTTCAAGTTTATTTTACTTCATCCACAATACGTGCTAAAAGTTGCATTTCTCTACATGTAGTTTGCAGTGAGACTTAACTTGATCTTTTAATCTTGAATCAAAATTTCAAAAAATTGCTCCAATGTAGGCATTCTCAAATTTTAACAAATACATACATTATTATGGAGATAAAAAATGATGAAACGAAATTATAAAAACAACTATTTTAATTATTAGCCTTAAGTCATTTCTTTCCTTCCAAAGTTTATAAGAAAAAAAAACGATTTAATTGCAAAACTTGTGCTAATATCATATTCTTTTCTTGTATCTCTTTTCCTAGATTGTGCTTTGTGAAATTGAAACTTTTACTCCTGGCTATTGAAATCCTCAATGACGATGGCTCCGATTCGAAAATTTCCATCAACCCCAAAAGCCAAACTAAACTTTCCCCGGACACCCAAGGATTCTTTATTGCACAGTCGGCGGATGAAGTCAAAAGGTAAACTTGCCACTTTTTTTTCTGTATTGGATATTTTATGGATTTAAACATACGGCAAATGCTTGTCGCCGAGAGAGTTTGCTTTTCGATTTTCCCTTCTATTTACAATGTAAACAAAAAAGTTCTTGTCGTTTTCACGTTTCCATTGAAAGAAGTAAGAAAAAGTACTCAAATTCTTGTGTGATGTGATTGAGAAAATGTCGGTCGAGAGTAGGAATATCAGTTGTTATAAACGTAGATCCACTACTCAATTCATCCATCGGAACTCCTACAGTAGCGAATCAAAATGGACGTATCGAAAGAGCTCGTTCGGAGTTGTTTACTTTACGACTTCAAAATGGGCTTATCAGCCGCTGCATTCAGTCGTCGAATATGTCAAACGTTTAGGGATAGTGCTGTCAACGAACGTACGAAAAGGCATTGATTTCAGAAATTCAAGTGGAGGAGATTTGTCCCTCTGTCATAAAGCTCGAACAGGAAGATCACAGGCCTTGGATGATGAAACCCTGTAGTTGGCCATTGAGGAGGGCAGTAGTCAAATGTGTGGTTAACTTGCCAGACAGTTCAACACTTCCAGTGAAACGGTTCGGAAGATACCAGCACTGGTTAATCGAAAGGGTGTACTGTTATTGCATGATAACACGAGGTCACATATCGCGCGGGTGGCCAGGAATATGATACAGTGACTTGGTTGGGAGATTTTTTGCCATCCTCCTTATTCACCTGACCTTGCACCATCAGATTACCACTTCCATTCCATGGACAATCATCTTCGTGGTAAATCCTTCACCAATGAAACAGACGTGCGAAACGCCGTCACGAATTTATTTGTGTTCCACACCCCCGAGTTTTACTGCAAGGGGATTGAAGAACTGGTGACACGTTGGAAGAAGGTGCTGGATGCCGATGGTGATTACTTTGAGGACTAACAATAGGCTACGCTATTTCTATGTCATGTTCCTTTGGGTCTTTAAAAACGGCAAGAACTTTTTTGTTTACCTTGTACATAATATTACTCATTTTCAATTCTTATTAATCTTTAAAGTAAGTTTTCAGTTTCTAGGTAAATTTTTTCCATTCTTTAGGTAGAAAATAATCATGTTTGAAAATTAAAAGAACAGTATATTGTTGCTTAATAGATAAGTTAAAAATTTTAATCGCATCCAGTAACACATTTTATGCTTTTTTTATATTTCATATTCAAAATAAATAAATATTGTGATCTAGTATGCCTTATTTGTGGAAAATAAATAACATTATCAGATTTTTTAAAGAATAACGTTTATACAAATCTAAATTTGTTAAGTTATATTCAACTGCAGATAAAAGTTTCGCTCATCTTTATTGAGAAGGCAATGTTATATTTAATAACAGAAAGCATTTTACTCATCACTGTTTACAAAAGCATTTTCTGAAATATCATTGACCAAAAAGTACGCATTGTGGAGACTTGAGTTTGACTTTTGCGATTTGTTCTATATATTCACAATGATAGGATGATTATTTAAAAATCCCTAACGTTTTAAGTACTAATTGATAAGTTTTAAATATTAATAACGTAGTAAAAAGAATAAAATAAATTTTGAAAAATTACTATTAAAAACTAAATGCAACATTCCTTTTTAACTGTTTAAATGTAAAAAATTTAGTTACGGTTAAAAGTTTCTATTTATATTAATTTATTTATATTGGCATGTTTAATGTTTGTAAAGACGAAATTTTATAATTGAATCTTCCATCGCCAATTGATGGACTAAACTTTTGACTTTTATATAAATAATTATTCTGTATTTTAATATTTGGTAATTTACTAAAAATAAGAGATATTTTTATAAAATAATAAAATATAGTGTTACGTTTTTAGCGTAGCGGGTTCGGATTGAATGGACTTTGTATG
>JAOUZG010006261.1:1074669-1094541 GCA_026289955.1 Argiope argentata
TGGCCAACTTTGGCGAGTTTTCGTGCCGCACGCCCGCTTGTAACAATAGTATATTAAACATAAATATAGAATAACAAAACGGGAGATGTTTTCAGAACTTATTCGCTATTTTAATATTTGTAAATGTTTCACTATTTTATTAGAGTTAAAATAGTCAAGTAACTGTTTTAAATAATATAAGCAGTCAAATAACTATTTTAAGTATCATAAATAATCAAACAACTAAGTTTTGTTTCATTAAGGCGACAAGGGACATTAAAATGACTTTTTGTAATTTTCACCTTAGCAACTTGAAATTTTACTGTCATTAAGAGTAACACTATAAGAGATTACAAACAAAATTTTAAAGCATTATATTAATTTATTTATGAGTTGGGGGGTAATATAATATTTTAAAACAATAAATAGCTTTAATGAAAAATATTCCAGGTGCTTCAAATTTGTTCGAAATCGCTCCATTTTTTATTATTACTTTCTATAACCCTTTTAATATAAAAGTTGGGATTAATATGGAAATTTGAGTACGAAATATCAAAATTAACCTATGCTATAACTCCAAACTACATATTTTTAAAAATGAAATCAGTAGTTTTAAGTTATTATTTTGGTTAATTTTAATATTTCGAACTCAAACTTCAAGATTAATCCCAACTTTTGCTTCAAAAGGATTAGAGTAAGTAATATAAAAATTGGAGCAATATCGAACAAATTTAGAGCGCCTGGAACATTTTTTATTAACGTTATTTTTCGCTAATATTATATTCTGTTAGCCCCCCATTCATAAATAAATTAATATAATGCTTTAAAAGTGTGTTTATCATCTCCTATAGCGTTATCCTTAATGCCTGTAAAATTTCAAATTGCTAAGGGGAAAATTGCAAATGGTCATTTTAAAGGTCCCTGGTCACCTTAATAGGGTGGAAATGAATTTAAAAAAGAATAGATTAAAAACTTCTATAATATTTTTAAATCTTAGTTATAAATTAAAGTTTAACAGTAACAGACTATTAATAAATTAAAATTTACAAAAAGCAAATGAAAAAAATAAAATTATTATATTATTTGTATATAGCTAAAAGTATTTTTTAAATCATTTTTATTAATTTTTTTACTTTAAATTGCATCAGGTTTTGAAAGTATCAATAGAAGCTTACCTAATTTATGTATTTCTCTAACTATTCAACCTTAACTATTTTATTACCTGTAAATATAATTTCTTTTTATTGATTACATCACGATTTGAAAAAAAAAACTACCTGTAAATTTCCTTCTAGGGTCTGGTACTACTGCAAAAACTGCCACGAAGACATCAGGGATGAGAAGCAGATAAAGAAGTGCAAATGCAAAAACCGTAAGTCCTTCATTAGAGTTAAAGTGTTCTGTATGACATCATAGTTATGCTTGCGTCTACTTGTTAATACTAAAAACATTCTGAAGCAGAGTTCCACACGGATCGATCTCTTGCAAATTTAGATACATTTTTTAAAATAATGTTACTGGTCAATGAGCTAGAAGTCGTAATATCACTTTTGCATACATTTTAGTACTAATTGATCAACATTTGGATAGGATGATTCCATAACCTACTAAAATTCTTTTTTCTCCAAAATTCTCCAAAAAAAGTAAGCATTGGGTAAACAAATCTTCATAGTATATTGGCTGTCATAGCGGATCTCCCTCCCCAACTTTTCTTAGACGTTCTCTAAAAGGATTTTTTGCTTCTTCTGCCGTTTGGATCTATTAGTAAACGATTTACAATATTTACATCTCCCCATCCACTCTAAATAATCAACTTAGTTTTGAATATTCTCTACATTTACATTTTATATCCTCTATATCACAAGTTATCTTCCAGCACAAAATGTTTTCATCGATAAAGATAAAAGCTTATGTTAGCTTAAGAGGCAAAAGTTTTGAATTAACTTAATAACATTTGTAGAATTTATTTTTTCTCATTCCATTTTCATAATAGCATTAATTCAATGTCAGAAAGAATGAAAAAGCATTGAAATAATTTCACGTTAGGTTGTGATTAAATCTGACAGTTGTTTTTAATCGCTTCAAATAAAAATGTCGAAGTTTTAAAAGGAATCAGGATTTTCTAGATAATCTTAAACGGAAAAATTAAAAGAAAAGGACCAGAAGGAACAGCGATTCTAGTGAAATAATAAAACCTGAATATATACATAGCTATTTCATGTTAGTGAATTATAATTGTAAACAATTATTAGTTATTGAGCTTTTCTTATTTCATAAACAAATTTTTTCTTAATTCTCCCTTTTTACTAAGTCATAAAGTTAAAAGTTTTACTTTTTTTATCGTGTGAAAACATGATGTTGTTTTGGTTTGGGATTTTTGAAGCCTCAAGATGCGTGGGCAATAAATTGGTTATTTATCAATTTCGATGCATCATTTTTGTTGCTTTTAGGGTTATTAGAAAATAATGCCTTGTCACTTTTGGAGATTGATCATCAAAAAAATCTTTTAAAAATAAAAATTTAATTTATAATTCAAAATTTAAGTCAATGGATAACGTAGATAATGTCAAAGTTAATTCAAAAGGTAACTTTGAGTTTTTTGTGATCTTTTATGAAAACGAGGTTTTTGAGTTTACGTTAAACAAGGAATAAAGCATAAATCAGGCGTATTGAACTTTTCTTAAATGAATCTCTGCAAGGATAGGAACGAAAAGACAAACAGAGGCAGGAAGATAAAGAAAGAATTCGATTAACATAACAAAAACACTGATGAAATCCCTTCAATCAACAAAAACCGAAAGATTATTTCAGATTTTCCAATTCATCGATGCATCTGCTGTGGTCGAATACGTTTTACAATATAAAAAATGTTCCCACATGATAACTTGAAATTTGAGATAGCAGATTTCAATTTTTTTCTTTATTTCAATTTTAATTTCTTATGTTTTGAGATTTCCTATATTAGCATGATCACTTTCGTGTACCTTTATCATGCCCACTGTATAATGCACTTATTACAAATTGAAACATTTTGAGTTTGAGTTTGATTGAGTTTACTGGCGCTAAAACCATTTCTGATTATGCAGCGCCAACAGTAAGGCATATGGAGTCACATGGCTCGTCAAGTCATCAGGTATTGAAACGTTTTGCATTAAACTCGTGTGTGGATTGAATAGTAAGAGATTCAAATCCAGATTTTCAGATAAATGAACTTTGAAACTAAGAAAAATTCAGAAAATCAAAGTTATGCTCACAGAAATACTGTTGAGCAATTCCTGATGAATGGATAGAGCCAGTTTCATCATTCATGAAAGTAGACATAAATGCAGCAGGTATTGGAAAAATGCACAATATTTTTACTGCCAATTGATTGCCAAAATATTCGGACACTCTTTTGATAATACTCTGTTTTCTAAGAACAGAGCAACAAACTAGCAAAACTTTCCCACATCATGATAGGTCAGTTGAAACCGCGATGCAATTCATATGGGATAAGGCATTTAACTTTGTTCCAAAAATGATATTAGATTTCTAACTTATTGACCAGTAACTCGTTTTCTGATAAGCTTTTCATATTCAATTCGCAAATATTTCAAACTCGTCAATTTCTTTTATTTTCAACACAAGTTTTGCTATTCGTAACATTCATAAAAAGTATTCCATGTATTCAAGGCAGAAAATTGTTATGGAGAAAGGCATTAAACATTAGCCAAAAGTAATTGTTTGATCATTTTAAAGAAATCTCTAAGGACAGAACATTTTCTTTCCATTCTTACTTGAAAATTCTTAATACAGACATCGTTAATTGAAACTTTAAAAACCAACTTTAGATTACTATTGACAGTTTAAAAATTTTTATTCTAAAATGCACTTAGATCTTTCGATCGTTGCAGCTTTTACGAATTTCTTTTATAAAAGTTGTAGATACAAACAATTTTCGTTGGCTTTTGTTATAATTACTTTTAAATAATCATTACGGTGATGATAGAAGCAGGCCAGTAATTCTTAATTTTTCGACTTTGAAAGAATTAACTAAAAAAATTCTTTACGGTTCAGTTCCAAACTTCAGATTCATGTTGAGCTCTGCTTTAGAGAAATTTAAGGAAATCAGAGTTCAAATACATTATTGATAGTATTTTAAAATATGTATTTAGAATAAGGGAATTACAGTTGTTGCTTTAAAAAGTCAACAAGCGTAGAAAATATAACTCCTTCCATCGAACTTTATTTATAGATTTTCTCGATTAAAAAAAATGGCAAAATGGAATTTGAGAAATCTGAACTATACATGATTACAACTGTCACATCCTTTAAATGAATATCGAACATATTCATAGCGTATGTTATATTGGACTTCTGTTTTGATATTATTGAAAAGAATACACAAGTTTACAAAAGCTTTTTTTATCAATAAGTTTTTTTCACTTTCTTACAAAGAATAATAGAAACGATGCAAAAGTCTTTAAAATAATCATTACCATTGGTTATCGTTATTTGTAGTCGTTATTAATTTTTAATATTTTGTATTAATCAATAATTGCTGCGAGAAAAAGCAGTGAGTTGGCTAACGAAATTTCCTCCAAATAACCATTGGAAAAGTCTAAAGTTGAGCAACTCAAAACAAACATTCCACAAAAGATTGGATCATTTTTTTATTTAAAATGTTAATATCTCAAAAATGTTTTCTAAATATGACTAATAAGGTAAGAGATGTATACAAAAATTTTGACATCATAATTTTTTCAACAATGTATTAATTGGCTTAAACAGTGTGAGTTGTGAATTGTCTGCTTCACACAAATCATTATTTAATTCAAGTTATCACTAAATGTTTAGAAATTATATTTTAAAGTTAGTGGAAATTTAATACTCTATTTAATACCAATGAAATTAGTTTTTTGTATTTTCAATTTTTTTTTAAATAAACACATAATTTATGTCTGTTTTAAAATCAAACATTTGATTTCAAACAAGGAAAAAAAATCCATTCTGAAGTTCGATGGAGAGAGTGCAGAAATTTTGTTGAATCCTTTAAGTGCCAAGAATTGAAAATATTTTAAAATATTCCTGGAATGTTATACTTTATAATTTTAATAAAACTAAAATTACTATCCGTGTAACTTTATTCAATTATTATTGCTATTAAGGAAAATCTGAGCAATTTATTTTAATAATATATCAAAAATTCTTACGTCTTGGATTGCAATTTTTTAATTTTTATCAAATTTTCAGAGTCCAAAACTTTTTTTAGAATAATTCAAGATAGATGGGAATTATATAATAAAGATAATAATCTTAATTACAAATAAAAATAATAATTTTAATTAGAAATAAAGATAATAGTTTTAATTACAAATAAAGATAGTTTTATTCTGCACATAAAAAAAGAAAATTTATAGATATATTTTTTCTAATAATTTTGTGAATTTATAATGTAATAGATTATAGGATTACATAATAACTTTATTATTGTGTTATGAGCTCACATTTAAAACCTTGAGATTATTACATAAGTTAATTTGTATTTTTGCATGATGTATAAAAAAATATTATTTTTTTATAAAGAATTCTATGTATTAACGCATGTCTCTTTCCTTTTAAATAAATATAAGCACAGAAATTCTAAAGCTAGCATTTACACTCTTTCTGGCCGATCTCTGTTTAATAAAACTCCCTAATAATAAATGAATATCGCTTTTTTTCTCATATATGCTTTTTCTTATTATAATGTCATGAATAATATTATTACAGAAGAGGGTATAAGTAAGGAAGTGTTTCTTAAATTAATTTCCGTTGCTGTTTTAAAGCCTAAAACTTCTAAGAACAATATTTAGATAATTGGAGATTTTTTAATCTTTGTAGAAAATATTTGTTGATAATCTGGATTTTTGGTCTTTAAAAACTAAATTAAAATCGAAACTTAAATTTATTTCATTAAACTGCCTATAGAAATATAAAGTTACATTGTCTGCACAAATAATATTAAAAATAATGTCATGATGTAAGGTTTAGAAATTTAATGAGTGCAACAATATAATTACATTTGATACAACATTGGTACTTGCTTTTAAAACATATAGTTCTTCAACACACTTAAAATATTTGTACAACTTGTTTTCAATGTCAAAGAATCACCGGAAACTTTTAATCAATAACATTTCTGCTGATGTTTTCAATCGAACTATCTGTTGAATTAGGAGTCTTTGGAATAGTTCGACTTCGATGTAAGAATCTTTGGAACAACTCAATTCGAAAAGGACGTTTTTGTTCTTCAAGATTTTAACTAACTCTACTTAAATTAGAACCAATCTAACAATGGTTCGATTAAGAGAAAACGGAACCACTTCGTGTCATTCGCTTCTGAAATGTTTTAGAGGCATTTAAAGAGATAGACTGCTGTATCCGAAGTATCAGTAGAACAAGTACTGATTCGGATTTTACACTAATTCCATGTCACTGAATACAGTTTATATAGAATACTGATAATTGCATTGACAGATTTCAGACATTAAAAGTTAGTACCTCAAAAGTATCAGTTATAACTATACTGTTGTCATTATCGAATTTCTAAATCTTGTATAATATTTCTTGAACTCAAATTTAACGACGTTGTTTAGTTCAAACTTTTTGTGGAAGTACTCCGGATGTTAATCATGCAGTTTTCGAATAATTGCTTGTCTGTTGTATCTCTTACAGCTTCAACTCAATTTCATTCTTTTCTTGAAAAGCAGTAGCTTCGCTTTAGCCATGATTAATTCTTCAACATAAGCTTATTTTTTCTGGAAAGATATTTTTTATTTTTTATCTTAAATTTTAAAATATATCGTACATTTTTTACGATGGTGTGTACGAGCTTCTAAAATGTTCCATAACGTTCGATTAACATTCGATTAATTTTCGTGTGATTGAAAAGTTTAAATCTGCATTACTTCTTAGGGTTTCTAATTATACTTAACTTTAAACTTTGGGCAGGGTAGAAATATTTGCTGGGTATTTCTGGAGAAAGGATTTCCTCGAACTTTGAAGTTAATAATTTATCAAGAATCCATCGTGTGTAAGATGTGGTTCTAGCAAAATGCGATTCTCTCTCTTACAATCGGAGTTATTTTAACGACACCCATTCCTCTCATTTTTCTTGAATTTTGTCATTTCTTGATAAAATTTGTTAACTAAAATAGCTAAAGTCAGGATATCTTTTTTCCTACTTACTTATTTTTATTAGTTCTTTATTACTTCAACATTTTTTAAAATATTTTTATACTAACAAAATTTGTCTTTTTCGTTTTTCATTTTTCGTTTCTTTTTTTTTTTACTTTCTATTTCGTTTTCGTTTTGTTTTACGGTCCCTCATTTTGTTATTTTGACTTTTTTTAAAGGGGTATTGATTATTGATTAAAATTAGTACAATAAAAAAAATTCCTTAACAAAGATAAAATTCGTAGCATATTCTTAAAATTGAGTGCAATCATCTTGTCGATATACTAGAGAAATTAGTTCCTTAAATTTTTATGTTACTTCAATCTTAATTAATTTGTTGTTTGACTTAAATCATGAAAATATGAATGTTAAGGGCAATTATAATCTATTGCATGAAGTATTGCAAAAAATACAAATAAATGTGTTTGCCTGGTGGAAGAAATTCCATTTTAAAATGTTAATTCTCTACATTTCTTTTTAATTCTTTGATGCTCTTCGATTAGGGTTACTCATGTTCACTAAATATTAGTCCTTTAATAGAATATTTCTACCTGTGAAATCTTAATAGAATATTTCTACCTATGAATATTTATCTCATTTAAAGATAGTTTTCGAATTCAGCTCATGACTAGAAATCACGAATTACATATTTTCTAAAATTGGATTAGATAATTGAATAAATGCAGCAAGATAAAATTAATTGTGGACAACAGATCAAAAAACCAAAATTTAGTTTGAAACTTTATAAAGCATTTTTTTAAAAGTTTTAAAAGAATTATAAAAAGAACTTTTTATGATTGCACATAAATAAAATTTATTTTGCATATATATGGAAAAAAATCTTAATATTATTTAATACATAGCTGTGAATTTATGCAAAACGCATATTACGTATCTCTGAAGATGATTATGACCAATTTTCTTTTTGAAATTGAAAGCCTATGACTCGATACAACTTAAAATTTTCCCCATATACTTATATGGCCCTCTGTTCGTCTGGCTGTAGTCCAATAGTGTATCAAAAATATATGCTAACTCTGTCACTCTATACAACTTTGAAAGATCAATGGAAATCTACAGATTCAATTTTTTCACTACTGAACATGGAAGCAAATACTTTTATGTTTTCTTAATGAATGCAGATTTGATCAAAAGAAATAAAAATAGTTTGAAATATACATTTGAATATCGTCTTTTGAGAAATCCAGTTACTATAACTAAACCTACGTGCACTTTTAATTCTGAAAGGTTTCTTTAAACATTATAATTATGTTGACAAGGTATTCAAACATTTTATTTAAATGCCCATTGTTTTTGGAGGAAAACAATTGCAATATTATTCCCTGATTTTCTCTTCTTATTAGAGAATGATGGTTCTAAAATGCAATGCCTGTTAATTAACTTGATACATTAAGAGCAATAGAAGAGATGCTGAGAGAAAATTTCTTGTTTATGTAAAATACTTGAATCAAAATTACTCTACTTGAACTCCACCGATTACGATGTATTTCATTAAATTTAGAAGTATAAAATTCTTTCAAATATTTGGCGAAAAAATGATTTTAGATCGACAAAACCGTTTGTTCAATCAAAATTTTGTTATTGAAAATAGGTCTTAGATGTAGGTAGCAAAACAGGTAATATTTATGAGAAAATTACGTACTTTCCCAATAAATGGTAGCAATAGGAAATTGGTACATAGCACAGGGTAATTCAGTGTGATTGCCTTGGTAACAAATGGCTATAAAAATATTTCTTTGAAACTAATTGGAGGAAGAAACAATTTAAAACATTTCAATTGAAGAAAAAAGTTTCTTTTTGCATAGGTAATATTTGTTCTGTAAGACACCCCTTGATCATATGGACACTTTCGAAAAAGAAATTTATTTCTTTATCTTTATGAAGATATCTCTCGTGATTAAAAAATGGACATAGTTGTTCCATTGATGCAGGAGATCATAGTTCTTTCATTGATGCAGGACATCATAATTCTTTCACTGATACAGATAAAGGAGATGTACCCATAAGAAATATAATAAATAACAGAAGTAAATCAAATGTTATAAATAAAGACAGAAATATTGAGAATGACGGTATAACAGAAATTCAGGATGATTCTTAAAAAAGTATGCAGCTTCAATGTACCAAAAAATAATAACAAGGTAAGATATTAATATGTCACCTAAATAAAGTTACATGGGGTATTTTTAGTTTTGTTAGAGACAGTTGAAAACCCCTTATAAGGGGTCATATATTTTCTTTCTGAGCAGTGAGAATTTGCGGAACTCAACTGTTTTGCACTAAAAAACTGTGATTCTTCTCTCCTCCCCAAAAGGGAGAATTGTGCTTGTGTATCTTGTCGCAGACATGAAATGTTTCTCCATCAATGAAAATTAAGTGATCGACAAAATTCGATTTTAAAACGAAGCTTCATTAGCTCAAAGTTCAAAACGCTTTAATTTATCAAATTCAGTTTTTGCAATACCTGAACTTCAAATGAAATCATTTGCAGCTTCTTTCTCAAAATTTTGCAGTCAGTGGCCTAAGAATTCCGAACTTTATCACTCACCCTCTGCGTTGATTTTTTCTGGCTACGTTGAATCAAATCTTCCTGAGATACAGTCAGTCGTCAGGCCTTGCATCTTTGCACAAACAGCTGGTAGTTTTAAATTTAACAGGCCATTGTTAGATATATTTCCTAATTGAAACTTCTTTTCTAAAATATGGTCAAAAATGACATTGCACAATAGCTGTGGTTTCCGTTTTGCTGAATTGAAAAATATAAAAAGGCTTCTCCGCTGCGACTGGCTAATTACATGGCACACTTTCTACTGTCAATGTGACTTCTGTCAAGGGAGAGAAACAAGCTTTAATAATGCATATACCTTACGATTCGATAAGTTGTTTCGTGCCTTTAACTGTTACTGTTTTACAGTATCTGGAAAATGCATACTTCTTTATTAATCACTCTGTATAATAAATACAGGGTAACAGATGATAGAAATAAAAGATTTCAATGACCTTATATTGTACACAGATTTACGCATCACAATTAATTTTCTTTTATGAAAATCCATTTGTTTTTAAAGCATTTTATAGAATCGTGCTTTTCACATAAAATTTTATTTGTGCATCCATTAGTCTAATATTGGTTTAAAAAATTAAAATTGCTCTCAGAGAATAAATCATCTTTTACCTATGGCTAAAACGCTACTTTACCATGTTAAGAAATGAAATAGACTATAACTTAGATGTGGTACTATAAAGTCAAGACGAGAACTAGGCTATAACTTGGATGCGACAATGTAATGTCAAGACGTGAAAAAGACTATTCATGAATACTCATTTCGAATAATTATTACAATTGTAAACCTATTAATATAAAATGCCAATAATATTCTTTCGATATGTTCACGACATGTACTACTTTCAGAATACTGAACAACAACATAAAAATATCGCAAAACAAGCTATTTTTATTTCAATGATTATTTACAAGGAAATAGGCTATTTGTAATCAAGGCAATAATTTTGAATTAAACTTCACGCAGTACCAGACTAATGTAGGAAAAAGAAAGGATTCGTTCCTTCTCTTGCATGAGAAAAGATTTCACCAAGTGTTCGACCGGATTCGGATCAGCTTTTTGTAGCTCTGATGGACCGGATTCGGATCCACATTTCGTAGCTCTGAATTTCTCTGACTTAATAGCATGCTTTGCTATGAATGCACCATCTGCGTCCGTGGACAGTCTCTAATGCTTATTAAAGCTTCTCGTAGTTGGGTCCGAGCAGAGATCGGTGGCTGTCTCTTCACTGCCTCGTCTGCTTTCTGTGTTGTTCGTCCTCTGCCAGACGCACGCCTTGCCGTCTTTTGCGCTGCTCTCTCTTACGCTCTCTTCAGTCACTAATTCCCTTTCTTTTTGATGTAGAGAACAGATTTAAGAGAAACGCCTGGGCGATGCTGCTGTTTAGAAAACCAAGTACGTGAAACTCATTTCCAGATTCAGATTTTAGGATTTGGTTTACGATCTGGATTTCCAGGCGCCGTCCTTTGGGGTTGGGACTGCTGCAGAAATCCCAGTCGAAAAGCCCTAATGTGTCTCTGTGGCATTCTTTAATATTTGAGTTCAAGATAAGTGCTTCTGTTCAAAATTGTGCATAGTGTCCACAAAATCACTCTACAATTTCAGAAAGATTACCAAAAATGCAAGTCGTGAGATTTGCCAAACAAATCCTCCCCAAGTACTCAGCAGTTAAATTATGTGATCATATTATGATTGTATGAAATTTGTATACCTATTAATCATATTATGAGTCATTATAATCATATTAATCTTATTATGAGCATATATGACTATTAATCATATTGATCATATTATGAGTGTGTACATTTGTAAACCTATTAATATAAAATGCCAATAATATTCTCTCGATATGTTCACGTATGTACTGCTTTAAGAAAATCGTAAAACAGCATGAAAATATCGTGAAACAAGATATTTTCTTTTCAATGATTGTTTACAAGTAGACCATCGTTCAATGATTGTTTAAGTAGACCATTTGCACTATATTGATTGCGCAGTGGTTGTTAATTGTAAATTTATAAATGAATTACTTCTGAAATAATACAACATATGTGTCACTGCAATATATGTGCCACTGTAGAAACAAAATTACCTTTGCATGTTCTGTGAAACAACAGGACTAAAGAAGAAATCTGCCAGAAAAAGTTTCAATCTGTGCATGGCACTGTAAATTTATGGCAGCAAAGGTAAGTTTATGGTTTAGTAAAGAAAGGATTATACTGAAACCATTGTCACCATTGATGATTCTATGTTACACAGAATATGGCAAAAATAAAATTGTATTCAACCTTAATTTATTCTTTCAACTAACTAAGCCCTTATAGATAAATAATTAGGAAATAAAAATGTCCATATTCATTATATAATATTTTTCTGTTTACTTGTTTTCTCAATTAAATCTTGAAATTGTGGAGATTTTGTGGATGCCCCGTATTTGTATCTTTAAGGTAGCCTTAAGATATAACTGAAACCTTAAAAGTAACCTTAGTTAAGGTATCCTTAAGGATAATTTAAGATTTCTTTTCACAAAAAGTCGGTGAATATACTGTAACGTTTTACTTTTAACTTCAGTAACTGTTAGCGTTTGTAATTACTTGACAGTATGCGCTAAAAAGAATTTTTAATAGCTGATCAATCATTTTACTGGCGATTGTGAAATCTCATAAGAACGCTCAAAATCACTTTTTTTTAAACCTATCTTCTGTTTATCTATTTACAAAGTATTTCGCAATCATTACAAATTGGGTAAATTTGTCATATCATTGCAGTAATTTGCTTGAAAATGTTTGAATTAATTCTTGGTTCACTATTTAAAATAATCATGAGTTTAAAAGGGAGAAAGTTGCACGTGATTGAAGAGCAAAAATAAACTGTTTTCGTTTATGAGAAAAGCAATTAATATTAATTTATAAACTATTTCATAAGGTATAGCATGACTAAAATTCACATTTTCATTTTTTTAAGTGGAATAATTTTCTTTTATGTAATAAGTCTATATTATACATAATATATCAAGCGTATTTTATATGAATTTATTCACTTTATTGCTCAATTAATCGCAGTTATTTTACTTCTAGGTGTCTATTTTTGCTACAATTTATTATTTTATAAGTGTTCCAAACCTATTGTCATATCTATTAGTCTTTATTATGCCGAAAAGAAGTTAAATTTTAAGTCAGAATCTTCCTAAGATATGGGCATAATGAGTCGTTACCTAGGGTTCTTACATCAGAGGAGGAGGGGGCAAATTGTGTAAAAGGTTGTGTGTGTTTTTCAAGTTTGGAATGTACAGACTACTACTCCGGTCCACCTGTAGGCACACGGATATATTTGGATATCCGAACTCCACGTCAGCAATGCAGGAACTATGGTTGAGTTCTGAATCATCAATGACCACAGTACAATTACTCCCAAAGAAATCTCTCATCACAATTTCTTGGAGTACCTCCTGGGGGGATATGTTGAAATATAAGTAAGAGAGTCTTCGTTTTAGTGATTGAGTTATTGTGGTTTGGTAAAGTAACTACTTACCAAACCACATTACTTTTTTCATTAATTATGCCCATTTGTATTAACTATGTCGATCCAGATAATTTTGTTGTACAATGCAGCATTATTACTCCCAAAACAAACTATTTCGTTGGCACATTACAATAATGCTAAAACCTCAAATATTTAAAAGATAAAGAACTAAAATTTATAAAAATTATAGCCAAGGCCTATAACTGCTATGCTGGAGAGTAGGACTATAATATGTTTATTACACATGGACTGACTTGTAGGGTCACAAGTGACCAGTGGGACCATATAAATTGCATTGTAAGAAATTCAGCGTGGCAGTTAATATATTAAGGCATATTACAGAAACATGTAAATGTTTTTATGTGCTTAAGTGATTTGTCATGTTTTCGAGAAATAATCAAAATCATTATTGCTAAACCGCAGACACCATTCTTTGAAAATTGTATTCGATACAACAATTTGAAAGTTATTTTCTAATTGCAAGTAGTGCATTTCCCGAGAAATTTTTTTTGGAACTAAATATTTATTTTTGTTTCTACCATTTTATTAAAAACTGGAATTGTCCTCCATTGCACGCATACAACATTACTTTTTAGTATTTAATTCATAATTCAATTTCATATTATAAAATTTTTATCACAGCTTTATTATTAGGTGGAGCTACTGGCATAGAACCAAAATTTAACTATATCAACAATAACTGAGTAATTAATTAAGTTCTGAAAATAAATATAAATTATATTCTATGCATTATTATGCATAAAGTTAATCACAATAGTACGTTATCAACGGGAACATTACATGAGAACAAAATTTCAAAAGTAATATTTGGGAAAAAGTGTAAAAATCGATAGCTAAATTCTGTTTTTTAATTCCGATTTTGTTATTTTAAATTCCGTCCTTAACTTAAAACAAGTCAATTTAAAGAAACGTAAGAGAAAACGATGCAATCATAGATAAAAAAATTTATTTTTATTTTATCAATAATTTTTGCCACTATCTTTATAAATCACCAATTATCGGAATGGGGCATTCTTATTAATTTAATTTTTAAAAAGTGTTAGTTTATTTGTGAGATATTTTTTTTTAATATAAAAGCAGAATTCTTGAGTCTAAACTCAAATTGTGAAGCGCCACTGAAACCGTAACTTTATCTCTCAAATATCGCTCGCTTGCGGCAAAGATCAGGCGAGCCAGTGTTCTAAATCGAACACACTTGAGATCATAATCTCGTTTCGAATTTTATTGCAGAACTCTTAATAAGTTCTCTTCTCTCTTATCTCCTACTCACGACGTCATTTCCGGTTTGAAACGGAGATGAGCATCGCCGCAGCCTCATCAGTAGCGCCACCACTGTTGATGACTTTTTTTATCGTCTCCCCCTTTTCACTCCCCCCCCCCTTTCCCCAGTAATGGATCCGTCGATTTTGAAGTTCCATTGAAAAAATATGACTTTTTTTCCCCTTCCTCTCATGGGAAATTTCTTTTGTTCATAAGTATCAAACTTTATATGGATTTGTTTCAATCTTTCAAAGAGATAAATGAACGCCAATATGATTTTCTATTTTAGGTATGGAAAAAAAAGAAATTAAGATATGCAAAAATTGAACCTAATAATTAAAGTTTAAATCTCTTTAATCATTTTCTTAAATACTTTAAAATAAAAATAACTGCTTTCACACGTTTTCTGTTGTTGAATAAAAATATAGCTTCTTTTTAATAACAATAACAATTACTAACATTTATAACAATTTGCTATTCATAATGAATATATTGATTGGAATAGAAAAAATAAATTGAAAAATGTTTCTAATAATTTTTAAAAACAGTTTTTAAATATCCTCTTTTATTATTGTTTTCTATTTTAATTCTTTTTTATAAAAAATTTTTTAATCTTGCAATAATTTGTTTTTACAAATTCGTTACTAGATGGCAGCATGGCCATGAAACCAGCTTTTGAATGAAAATCAATTGTTTAGCTGATAGTTAAATTCTATCAATATTGCAGCAGTGCATTGTTATCAAAAATATTCAAATATACAATATTTGAAACGTTTTGTAAATTAAAGTTTGTTACTGAAAATTCGATAACAAAATTCCATCTTTACAAGCTTGAAATAAGTCAAGTTAAAGTAAAAAATTTCAAGATCATATTACTTGTAAATAAATGTTTATTTCTCAATCAAAAATGTAATGATCCTGTATTTTTCACATCTGTGAAGGATATTTTCCTGTAGATTTTAGAGAAGTATACTTCTTGTATATCCTGGTCGCTGTGGCTTGTTAGCAAGGTTTTAGTTTCGGGACAAAACGGTATTAGGTTTCAAATCCAGTATTGAAGTTCATTATACGTAGATCATTTATATGAATATGGTGCACGTTAAATCTGATACTGAACATTAAACCTCAGAAGAAATTTGCAGGGGATGAGCCTGCTCAGGTGTCGTCGATGGCATCTAACATTGATTGAAATTTACGAGCCCTTGTATTGTTTCAAAACATGATTTTCTTACGAAAAAAACTAAATTAATCTTACTTGTCTATATTGCCTACTTAATTTGCGCTGAAATGTTTTTATAATTGGCCATTTACAATATTTTGAAAAACTAATAACAATTGTTCTGTTCGATGTTCAAAAATAACACTAAACATCGATTTTTTTAGCTTGGGAAACGCTTTGAATATGTATGTGTTAGTAAGGAATAAAATGTGTAAAAAAAATTAGAATATTAATAAAGATGTCTCAAAAAGGCTAAATAAAATGAATAATTATATAATTTCAAAAAGAAATCAGAAAAATATGAAATATAAAAAGCAATATACAAATTTGGAAAAAAATTAATATGTGTATGAAAACAAAACAAATGAGCATTTGCTAACGTTATAGCATTTCGTGAGTTATATTAAAAAAAATACTTTTCCGAAGGAATTTTAGAAAATTTTCAAAAAGAAATCTGTTTGGAATAAAGAACCAAATGATTTCGTTATTATGCTTTGTACAAATAGGTTTATTCGCCGTCGTTGTTATAGGGTGAATATTCATAAATAGTTTACATATCAAAGAAGGCCAAATTACTGATTAGATTTTTTTCAAAAATTAGAGGTAAAAAAATACATTATTAAGAAACACAGGCGAGGTTTAGTGAAAATTTTGTAATTATTAAAAAAATTTTTTTTTACTTATCAGAAACACAATTTTTATACATAGAAAACATTTTATTTTTATTATAACATTTTTATTAAATGAAAATCATTACAGTGACTTTAAATAACTTTTCTTTCTATTCTTCCTAATTGACGTTTGATTGTTGAACTAAACTTTGTATCTTCTTTGAAAATTATTTGTGGAGAAATGTCAGGGGTGGGGGTGGGAGTAAACATGACTTTTTTTCCACAAATTTGTGACTTGCATCCAAGCACAAATGTAAATTAGTTACTAATTTTGCAACAAAAAAATTACTGAAATGAAAACAGCTAAATAATCAAAAATTATGAATGAAAACTTTTTCTAATAGAAAATCTTTTGTTAAACAGTTAAACATTGCAGTCAACCAAGCAAAAACAAAGAGAAAGGAAGATGAAACAAGATTAGACACAGTGAGTACAAAGACAGTGATGCAGTAGGGAAAAAACAAACTGGAAACGATTACAAGACAAGACGAAATTTTCAAGTGTTTTGCAACTTGATCATGGCATTCTTATCTAAATTTAACAAGCATTAGAGAAAATCAACGTGGTTAACAGAGTTCAAATCTCAACAAGATGAGATAATGACTTATTGAATATTCCACATTGAAAAAATTAACGTTAATTCTCCATCAAAATTCCTAAGTATGAGATGTAACAATACTGAATCCTAATTTTTGAATAAATTTTCCATCAAAATTCATACGTATGAGATGTAACAATATTGAATCTATAAAAAGACTTATTAGTAGGAACTTAGTTCAGAAATTTCTATTTAAAAAAATCGTTTGATACTATTTGTAATTTCAAAATGACTTGAAACAATTCATAATATTATCTGAATTAAAAATAAATTTCCAAACGATAATTTTTTAATATTTTATATTTAAAAAAATCTTTAAAAAATTTATTAACGGGAACTTATTACTTCACAATTTCCTTTTAGAAAAATCGTTTGTTAGATTGTAATTTAGAAACAACTTGGAACAATTCATATTCTTAAATGAATTTAAAATATAATTGCGGAAGATAAAAAGATTATTATTTAAAATATTATGTATAAAAATATTTTTTAAATAGGAGGTTTATTTTTTAAATGCATATATTTGTGTGTGTATTGGTATACTTTCGAATGCTAATAAGAAATAATTTTTATTTTCTCGCATATAACATTTACATCAAGTAGACATCAAGTTAACATTTACATCAACAGTTAATTTGATATATAATAATATTTTAAATGTCATTAAAACTTCAAATTTTGCTTTCAAATACTGTGAAAAAAAAGATTTTTGTGATTATTTTTAACTCATTAAACAAATGTAGCAAAAGTATTTTCATCTCGAATGACATCAGCTATAATAACTTGTCAATAAAAAAAGTGGGAAAGGAGAATCTTGTAGAAACTAATTTCTAAAATTATTCATATCTGTTCCTTTACTTTTTAATATGAACATGTGGCCAACTACTAAAACTAATACCATAACATGAAAAATGTTTTGAACAAAATAATGATATGCATTCCCCTTCTAAAATAAAGAAGAAAAAATAAGCATGCCTTACAAATTTCATTGCGAGTTAAAATTATTTTCTTTCATTTTATCTTTATTCATTTTGAAAGAAGTTCCCTTTGCAGCTCCCGCCATTTCTGTTGTTCCACCTCGAAACGGTAATCGCCAAAAAAGTCCAGGCAAGGTCAACTCTATGAGTTCGATCACATCGCCAGGTAGAAAGCATTATCACACTAGGTAACTACCGAAACTAACTTTTTCTCTTTTTGTCAGTTTTAATTTAGATTTTATTATTAAAAACTGTATTTAGCAAATGTTTGTTGTGTTTTGCACATGTTTTGTAAAGTTTTGCATGAGGAAAAATATTTGTAAAATGCGAAATGAATTTATTTTACAAACAAAACGTCAAAGATATCTTATTAATGGAGAAATTATGAAAAGGAACAATCCCCAAATATGAACATATCATAAAGATTTAGTTCTCTTTCCTGAATGTTTAAAACAATAATTATTATACTTTCTTCAAACTTTTTATTACCAAAAATTCCACAAGTGAAAACGATTGTAATTATTTTAAGATACACTTTATGATATATTAATTTTTTAATGCATATATACATGAAAAGCGTGATATTTATATGCAAGTACATATATCTACATTTTAAAATAAATATATCAGTTACGTAAGTTAAATTATAGTAAAAAAAGGGTTTGAGCTTTGATCTTTTTTTATGTTCCCTCATAAATGTTTACAATAATGTATAGCAATAAAGTTTATTAAGAAAAAGTCAACGATGACAGATATAAGTTTTTGAGAAAGAATCTTTATATTTACTTGTATATGCTGCACGGCTTGTGGATTGTTACAGGTTCTCCTCTCGACATCTTAGTAAAGTTAGTTTTTTTTTCACTTTCTGTTACGAAGAAATATTAACTAAATGAATATTGCAGAATCTGCTCCCAATGTTGTCGAAATTCAGTTCTTATCTGTATTGTGTTTGTAAATATCTGCAATTCTTTATTTTATTAAAACTATTCATCTCTCTTCTAAACTAATCCACGCTTGCAAAAAGTTGTAAATGTACTTGCATTTTTCACTTTTAAAAAAATTATAAGCTTTTGACGCATAAAATCTAATTTATTGAATTTTCATCTATTGACATCAATTCTACTATTGATTATCCAATTATTGTCATCAACTCTGTTATTGATGTTCCAACTATTGTCATCAAAATGCTGCAATGATGCCGAAAACAATTATCGCTTTTGAAGCGAACTATTAAAGATATTGTTTATCAACAGAAAGGTCACCATGAAATGTTTCTTTGCACGCATTGAGGCATGTCTTAATTGTTTTCTCTTGATGAGCAGTTGCTTCTAGTGGTTGCTTTCCGTCTCTTCAAATAAAGAAACAAAAACTGCTGACAAAAACAGTTCATTCCCATTCGGCCCAGGCCTTCTGGCAGATAAAGAAAAGAACACATTCAACCCACCAATCAATCAATCGAACGATATCTTCAGTGCCTCGATCGGTGACACTATTTTTCCCAATCGTTGATTGATTGCAACTTCCGCGCCGCAGAGGGCTTCTTCTGGAAAAGCAACAAAGCGGGCTTATAACTCATCAATTTTCCCTCAACATGTCTTCTCAAGATGGTTGGAGGACTTTCTGCAAATATCGACGGTTTTTCTGAACCGCCTTTTTTCCATTGTCTCGTCCTTTTGGATTTGAAAGATCTGCAATTCATCGATAGCCATTAAGTGAGATATGGATGAAGAAAGTAATGGATAGAAACAGCTGCGACTTCTAATATTTTAGATCCAAGAAAATATATAGATTATTAGATATAGATGAAGAAAGTAATGGACAGAAACAGTTGTGACTTCTGATA
>JAOUZG010006261.1:1112370-1139900 GCA_026289955.1 Argiope argentata
TCTCTATTTATATCATATTTTTGTGACTTTTACTTATAAACAAACAATTTCCTTCAGATCCAAAATTTGATTAAATTTTCTGTTTCGATGCAAAGACTACTTTCCAAATTTCTTCAATTCTAGATAAAAAAAAATTTAAATCATTCATTTCATTTCATCATTTCCAAAATTTAATTTATCATATTTTAAAAAGGTTTAAAAGAGAATACGGTCAAAATTACGTGATCGAATTTCTTAACAATTATCATACATTTCTCTGTGTTTATATATGAGAAAGTAAGGCTTGTTATGTACTAACTGAACCTTTTCTTTTTCAAGCAAATACTGATTCTTTCCTTAACACACTTCTCTTTTGCTTCAGATGAATCAGGAAGAGACGGAATGTCTCCTTTAGGCAGTCCTATCGTCTTGCAAAGAAGAGGATCCGTATATGGGACAAATGTACCTTTGATCACAGAGCTAGGTAATCTATCTCCTGTTTTTCTACTCTCCAACACAATTTTATTCGAATATAGAAATTATGGATCAAATAATGTAAGAATCTATCTCTTTCGCTTAAATTTTCTCTTTCACTTTGCCATTAGCCGGGTGCAAGCAAAAAATCGCCAAAAACTGCAGCATTTCGCCAAATTTTCACAGCGATTTTAAAGTGAAAAATCGCCAAATGTTGTAGAATTCCGCCAAATTTCTTTGGTGATTTTTCACTTTCGCCCAGTTAACGGAAAAGAACCAGATTGGAAATGGAAATCAATATCAGAATAATAAACCAATTAAATGAGTATTAACTCATTATTTAACTTGTGCTCTAACTCGTTGTTTAACTTTTGTTCGATATAAAGTAGTATTAGATGATACAAATCAACTTAATACTTTGGATCAGGTACTCAAAAGAGTTAGGTTTTAAAAACTGTTACAGACCAAAAATATCATGTACTATTTGATATCACTTTTAGTATTCACCAAGCAATCTCCTCGACCTTATTCGTTTTCGGTTGGATGAAATTTAACCATCATAATATGAAATAACCGATCTATGCAGTATTCCAATTCATACTTCATTCATTTACTTCAGTAACTCTATTAGCTTACTTTGTATACTTCTTTATCTTTATGCGAACTAAATATTTATTATTAATTAGTGATCTAAAATATATTTTTCCTTGCCATTATTGGAGCAAAAATATTTCTAGTTCATTTTTTTAAAAAAAATTTATTATGTTTTTCAACAATATATTTATAAATTAAAATATATATATTCGCCAAATTTTTATAAATTAAAATATATTTGTCTCGTTTAGTTAAAAACAAACAGGAAATTAAAACAACGCAATATTAGTTTATAAATTAAACTGAACACAAATAAAAGTATTTGAACATAAACGAAAGAAATTATAAAAGGATTTATCAAAGGAGTAGAAATAATTTTCATATATATTTATAATTTTAGATCTAATCATAACGAAATAATTAAAAATAAAATAAGATTCAAACTCTTGCTATTGGTTTAAGAAAATAATTTACATTTAATAACATTTATAAGAAATTCTATATTAGAAATTTTTTTAAAAAAAAATGTAAGAATAATACTAAGTGTTTTGAATTGAGATAACTTTCTTCAAAAATAATATATATTACCATGTTTAATGAATGCTGATAATAAAGAAATACGTTAATAGTGATTCAGATACAATAGTACCATATCGAAGAATCAGTTGCAATCGAAATGTATAGGCTTATGCCAGATCCAGCAAAATGATACATCAACTCAACCTTAACATAAAGAATTGTATATTGTTAAATATAAGTGGTGTTATTTAAAAAATAACAACATATAACATTTTAAAATAAATCAATATGACCTTAGTGTTAATCATTATAACAGTGTGTTAGTGTAAATCATTATAATCTAAACAAAACGGAAATATCTATACATTTACTTTTACTCTACGCAGTTTTGATTGTTATAAACAGACTAGATGTATATAATACTCACCCTAATTGCTGCTCAATGGGTAATTTTTAAATTAATTTTAAATAATAGGTAGGCAAGTTTTTTAAATGAAAAAGTTCGATGTTTTTGACTGTAAATAAGTCGGGAGATGTCGTGCACTTGTTTATAAATTTAAAGCGTTCGACTTAATCTGTTTGTATTGCAACACAACTCAGAGAAGAAAATTGACTCAAAATTTGAGTGCCTCAAATTCCAAGAATGAATTTGAAATTTCCAAATCATGACTTCTAATAGAAACACTATCATAGTGTCCATAATCTTCGTTTTTGTCGTCGAAATTCGCACAAATTTGTAGCCAAATCGCCAAACAGTTGCCAAGGTCAAAACATGGCACAAATTTGTTCAATTGCTACTATTTGTTCCCACTTTCCCTATATATGTTTCCCTATATATATAGATCATGCTAAAGAACTCTGTGAGCACTGTCAGTTTAATTATGGAAACCTTGTATACCTTGTTCAAATTTTCACTCGTGAATAAAATTCTTTTTATTCATCCACTCAAGTTTAAATACATTTTTTAAAACTTGTGGTGGTTGACACTTGATACAGTTTTTTTCAAATATTAATTCATTAATTAAATTTATTTTACTTTTAAAACTTTAAATACAGTTTCAGCAATTTGTAATGAAAATTGAAATCGACAGGCAGTAGCTCAATCGGTAAAATGCGAAGATTTCAGTATTTTTCACGGGAAGTTGGAGAACGCGAGTTCAATTCTTGCGAAAAATCAATAATTTGATAAATTTTTGACAATTTTTTTGTTTACGTTTTATTCATTGATTTTCATGAGTTAATTAACAACTGTGGTTTAGTGGTTAGAAGGAAGTATTTTTCTGAAAAAATAAAATTTGAGAAATGTTAAGCCTTAGGTTTAATTCTGATTTCTCTCCTTAAAATTGTCATCAGTTGTTGGTCACTTCTCCTGCCTAACCTTAAGATTGAGCTACGTATCGAGAATCAAATGGAAAATTGCAAGGAAATTCGCTTTCAGTTTTTCCATTTAATATTGTGATTATATATATATATATATATATATATGTGTGTGTGTGTGTGTGTGTGTGTGTGTGTGTGTGCGTGTGTGTTAATTCTAATTATTTAATAAAAAAATAACTAAAATAATTTTTTCTTTGCTGATTTAAGTAGGAATTGAGTTAATTCTTTTAAATATTACATGTTTTATTATTATTGTTATTAAGCTGTCATACTTCCAATACGAATATCGGAAATTTTCTTTTTCAGTGACAATACCAATATTGCAATAAAGGTATATTACAGATTCGTAGCAATAGTTTTGTTTAAATAAATACACGAAATAATCAATTTTTAAAAAATAGTAAAATATCGATAATTTATATTTAAAAAATGGTGTTACCCAAAAAAGTAAATAAACACTAAATTTGCTATCCCTGCCAAACTATAAAACTCTTTTAAATCAAAAAATAACATTATAAAAAAGTGATTAAGCATGGAATGAAATGATATATTTCAGTAATAGTTACGATCTTAGTTTTTGCTATCCAAAACAATTGCCAGAATTCCGAAGTGACATCTACAGTTACACAAGTTAAATCGCAGTATAATAACTCTTTCCAACCTTTCAGTGAACGATACCAACGTTCAGTTCTTGGATCAGGATGACGACGACGATCCTGACACCGAGCTGTATCTCACCCAACCGTTTGCTTGCGGCACGGCCTTCGCTGTGTCTGTGCTGGATTCCCTCATGAGCACAGTGAGTATTCGCTTGAAGCTCGTCTCATTCACTTAAGTGAACGTCACTTAACTCAATCAACAACAGAAGGGAGGTACAAATGGTTACTTTTAAATTCTTCTTGCAAACTAATGCTATATAAATCCTATCCAGTAAATGCATGGACTCTGGTTATAAGAAATTAAAGAACATTTAAACTTCTAAGCATTAAAAAGAGGTTTTAATATCGATTCTTCTTATTTATATGATTTTTAAGAATTATCTTTCAGATATAGCAATAGCGAATTTCGCGTAAAATTATATTTAACGTCATGCCTATGAAATTAGCAATTATGTATAAATGTGGTTATTAAATCAATGAAAGTTTTATTGTAACATTCGTTTAAAGGTATTTTGTGTTGTTGTAACTTATGGCACTTCACAAGCCCTCTGACAGATCTGTCAGCGATTTAAACCGAGTGAACGTCTTTTTCAGTATCGCCAACTAGGGCCAAGAGTACGACTTAGCTATTTCATGAGTCACATTCGCTTCACAGCCCCTTTTTACAGGGGGGGGGGACATTCATATACCTTACAGATAGAAAACAGAAGAGCAAACCTGCCCTAACCGGGACACTCAGATTTCGTAAAACATTAAAGTTAAACATATTAAAGCTAAATATTTCGTAAAACATATTAAAGTTACAGTAAAATGTTTGGGAATATAAAATCGATATCAATGAGAAACTAATTTTATTTAAAGAGACGTAAAAATAGTTTTTAATTCTTTTTTTTTAAAAAAAAAATAGGGAGCATCCTCTATTTACTGCTTGTGTCTTCTTTGACAACTTTCTATCCAATTAAAGGCCTTAAGTACGCTTTACAGAATTTTCTTAACATGCGTATCGCAGTAAGTACAAATAATATGGAAGTTTATAAACATTTAGGTTATGTAGGCATTCAATAGTTTCAAAGGGTGGTTTTTTTTTTTTTTTGCTTTTTTGGCTATAAAACCCTTTTTTTACTTTAAGAACCAAATAATATCAATGAAAACTCACTCTGTTGAATAGGGAAGTTGATCGAGCTTAGTTGTCAAATTATTATCAAAAACTTAAAAATAGTTGTATTTGAGTGCTCAGGGTTTCAGAAAAATTCTTTGCAGAATTTTCTATACCCACAATATTTTGTTATAGTTGTGATCATTTATAATTTCTTCCCAGTTAAGCCCTTACTAGTTATTTGAGCAGTAAATTAACGATCATTTGATGTTTTCCAACAATACCTAAAGACAAGTCTTTTTTTTCTCAGTACCATCCTTGTCATTTTCAAGGTTCTTATTGAAATCTTGATCCTCTTGCATTGTTGAGTTACAAAGTTGTTCTTCTAATGTGTCATAAAAACAATTGACATAAAAACAATCTAATGTGTCTCCAACAATTCATAAAAATTTTGACAATTTTCTCCAAATTTATTTAGTTTTTCTCAAGCGCTGATAGCTTTCTTAGTTCTCAGTACATTAGCAACTATGCAGACAGTGAAATAGTATTCGGAAATACAAAAATATCACACGGATTCTAAATTTTTCATCAACGCCTGAGGTTGCCGACATTCTTCTAGCATCATTTTATTGTCTTGAAGATCTTCATTGAAATATTAATCGACTGGTGAAAAGACGTTTTTACATTCTTCTTCACGTATTACCATTTTCCACTAAAAATTTTATAGTAACGAGAACAAAAAATGTAATGTCCTTAAAAATTCAACATTTTGTTGGACTTTTAAGGTCTCCCTGCTGTACTAACGGTTACTGATGCTCCAATCAGAAGTTAATTTTTGAGTTGAGTTGAATTGAATAAAATAGCAATTTTCAAGAGAAAAGTGCAGCATATATTAAGTTCCATCAAACTAATTCGGACATTTCTGTATAAATAGTGGTAAGACATTTTATGAACTTAATATTCCGGATGTCATAATTAAAGTTCAGTGAGGATCTATAGTTCCACGATTCTTAAAAGAAAAAATTCTTTACAGATAGATTGAAAGTGATGAGCCACTGTATGGAATTCATACTCTCCTGACATGATTTTTATTTCTTTTTTTAAGGGGAGGGGGGAGAAGGCGATGAGTTAAGAAAGATCCTTTTATCCATCGACTCATGATATTGAAAAATTAAACTCTGCAACAACAGATAACTATAATACAACTCTGGAGAGTACTAGAATACAACATCGATATTGAACACAGTGAAATTCACTAAAGAATGTTTTCAAATTTTCATATTATATTTACAATTTACAAAAATGAGAATGTATCTCAGTATAATATTTTCTGATTAAATATTCATAATCAAAACAAAAAAATCATGCTAACCATATATACGAGCGTACCGTTTCAGTTAGCATAAGAGAATTGTATTACATAACCAGAAGAAAATATTTATCTGTTGGAAGTGGTAAAAATTCATTACATTAGAAGAGATACTTTTAAACTGTTTCTGTTTTAACCATTAGTTTTACCTTCAAACTGTGCCTTATCTCTTACCTGTCTCTCTGTCTTAGACTTACTTCAATGCAAATGCTTTGACCTTGATCCGATCTCTAATCACTGGTGGCGCTACCCCTGAGCTAGAGCTGATTTTGGCGGAAGGAGCCGGCCTCCGTGGCGGATACAGCACGCCGGAATCCCTCAACAACAGGGACAGGTGCAGAGTGGGACAGATATCTCTGTCCGATGGACCCCTTGCCTGTCACGGGGTAAGTCTCCCCCCCAACCGTTATATTCAGTTAAAAGTGAACAAATTTTATGATCTTTTTAGGTTGGTCATTCAATATTACTCGATACCAAATCCCAAGGTGAATGTAAAAAAAAGTATAGCTGTGCATAACAAAGAATAGGTCCGAATAGGTATTGTAATGACTTGATCCTGATCTATCAAATAAACGGGTAGCGTTTAAACACAAATGTTTTATTTAAAAATGTTTATTACAGCTTATATACAATAAAATAAACAACTCGTCCTCATCTAGGTTAATATGCTGGGAAATATTGACATCTGGACTAACAGTTCCACGACTAATTCAAGGAAACTAACAGGCCATTAGCTTATCCGGCTATTGCATAGTAGCCCAAGGGATCTACCGATACCTCGGGTAGATCAAAAGCTCGAAACTTCTCTCCAAAGAAAAATCTCTAGTAGACCTTGAGATCACGTAGTATCTCTTCAGCTCCCACTCATCAGCTTCGCTCCTTTCAAAATCTTCCATTTTATCCTCGGTCAAACTTCACCTCTCATTTTCGCATTGGTGCTCTGGAGATGATGATCTTCAATTTATTCTTCAGAATTATTCCCAGTGGTCAGCAGTTGACCGCGGGAATGTTTTTTAATTCACCCATCCTCGTAGCAGACCCTCCACAATAGGGAAAGATTTACATCTGGAGGTTTTGGCACGATTTATTTCTTTAGAGAGCCATAAAACGCATGTGTGGTTCATTATCTGGACTATTCAAGTCCAGATGGTCCCATTAAAGAGGAGAATCCTTCGTCTTGGGCAATCACAAAGGGAAAGTATCACAAAGGAAAAAGAACCGTTCCACAGCAGGCCAGATGTGACAATGGTCAAACATGTGTCTCGAAGAAAGGAAGAGAAGTTTTACAACTTCTTTACAGTATGAATAAATGACAAAGTATAGACGAGGGCATCAACTATTCAGCTTCTTCTAAATTCCCTCCTTTCACTCTATTTGGAGTAATGTGCTGTTGATCTGTGAATCTGGCCTAGAATAGGTGTGGGGAAAAAAGACAAAATATTTAATTATGTTGTAGTGAAATTATCACTAAGATTGACTGCCAACGAATAGATTTAAGTTTCTTAGAGTAAATTTTTAAAAAATGAATGGGGTTTAATGGTTTTGATTGACCGATCTTAAATATTACCTTCATTTTAATAACCGGAACTTAGGTTCAAAATAGCAGTGTTGCCCTGACCTCAATTTCATCCTTTACTGAATTATTGATGCCTCAATGTATAGTTATATTTTTAGTTAACAACTGTTTACTGTATTTATACAGATTTTAATCAAAAAACATACCACTACTGATATTAATTACAGCACAAATCTAGGCTTTAAGAAAGTCAATTATATATATTTTTTGAATTGATTCAGAATAAAATTATTTTTTAGCTTAGATAGCAAAAAATGTTATTAATCTTAGTTCCATATTTTAAATTTAAATTTCTTTTAAGATTTTTAGGAGATATGAAACTAATATATACTTATGAGCATAATTAATGAATAACATTTATTCTGGAATAAAAAACAAACTTTTCTAAACACTTAGGTCCACACAGTTCTCAAAAATGTTCCTTATCACCAGAAATTTTACCAAAGTTCCTCATTAAAACATACACATACAAAGTAGAAAATTCATTACTTAACTACTTGATAAACTTGGCTATTTTTATGAAATAATACATAAAAAATAAATGAAATTCATAGATTGTATTGTTAAAGAACATTAAAATACATTCTATTTCAATTATAATATATTCTTTATTAAACTTCTCTTGAAAATAAAATTACTCTATTTTAAGCAACTGACTAGCTTGGATATGATTCCTAACATGTTGCCATTGAGCAAAAAAAACGAAAGATGTGCCAATAGTACCACATTGAAATTTTCAACAAATAACGATCGACTTTTCAAATGCTCCAAGATAACACTGGGAAAATAACGACTAACTTAATGGCACCACCTAGATACTGCTGGCAAATAACGACCATTTTGTTAATGAAATTCCATAGATGTCGCTGGCAAGTAATGACCAATTTGCCAATGGTCTCCATCGATGACGTTGGTATAAAACGACCAATTTGCCAATGATACCAGTAATTTCGCTGGCAAATTAAGGATCGCCTTGCTAATGGCACAAAAGACAAACAGCTATAGACTTGACAATGACAAATTCGTTGATATTTGCTGAAAATGTTAAAAGCTAATCTACTACATTATTCTACCTGTAAACGATATAAAATGACTCACGAAAGGATTTTAATACTTTCTCAATGATTTGTAAAGAAATTTTAAATCTTATAAAATAAAAGAGGTTTGCCTTTAAAGTGCAAAATATATTGTTACTTTTCTCTTATTGAACTGCATAAAAATGTCTTGTGAGATCTGAGGTTGTGTTTCTTATGCTTCAACAGGAAGGTGGGAAGTACGGTGATGTGTTTGTAGCTGCTCTCAAGAACTATGGAATGCTGTGCATCGGCCTCTACAGATACAGGGATACCAGCTCATCTTTCGAGGCCTCTACCAAGAGATACGTCATCACAAATCCACCAATAGATTTTCCTCTCATACCCACAGATAAGGTAAGTTTACATATCATTCAACGTAGAGACATTGAACAGTTTAGTTAAAGAAGTTAAAAGCTCCTTATTGTAAAATAAGATTATATGTCGAAGGGGGGGGGGATCACGTATCCCATTTCAACGAGTGGGAGTAATATCCCCTACTGAAGGTGCTATTTCCTTCTAACATAAGATTGTGGACCGTTGGCAGGACCATGAACACCACGTCATAATTTTAATTTCAAAATTTTATGTTTCATAATATACAGAAAAAAACATATTAGTTTTGATCTGCGATTTTATATTTTGATTTGCATTTTGGGCGCTTTTTTCGATTAATTAAAATCGAAATTCACCATAGAATCAAAGTTTTAGCATCAATTTCCAACACTTAATTTTATATATATATATATATATTTAAATCGCTTTCTTTTAACAGCATTACATTTATGTGAAAATAAAGGCAGACAGACAATTTTTTGGCTTATTTGATCAAAATTTTAATTAAAAATCGGCTCATTTGGTACTACGACTATGTAACAAAATTTATGTATTTAAATCATAGTCTTTGACATATCACATTTATATACATTCGGAAGTACACAATTATAAATAAACAAAGAATAGAAAGGATTTACTCTAAACTAAATATGGATCCGCACTTTAGGTGTTAAATCTATAACCTAAGATTTTATTCGCCTATTGTATATTTTGTAAGTATCTTATTAACTTCTACTCAGGCAGGCAAACAGACACACTTCTGAATAGATTTCGTTGAAAATCTATAAGTTTTGGGAGAAGGTGCACTAAATTTAATTTGCTTGAAATGTTTTGTACTATTTTGTTCACAGATTATTCAAAACATTGTTATTATCTGAAATGTCAGAAAATTTTTGTAACTTTAATACTCTTCCCTTAAGATTAATTAGTATACAATCCATATTTAAAGTTGGCAGGCGTAACTCAGTTAATATTAGTCATAAAATAGTGGTATAGGGGAGATGTCCTATGTTTCAAAATATCCCACTAACCATATTTTTTATGAAATATGATTATTAGGACTGGAAAACAGTACAAAATGTTCAAAACTTTTTCAAAAATACATTAATTAACATAAACAACATAAAATGTAATTCTTTCCGTCATAAAATTTTAAGGCATCTAAACGTCTCTCTATAATGCTTTAGAAATTATTTATTGAATTATTATTAATCCAGATACACAGTGTATAGAGAGATCCTTAAAGAAAAGCATTTGACCATTTATTTCAAGAATGGAGAACTTTTTCCCTTTCCAGTTTCGACTGATCAAGACATCCGCAGAAAAATTCTTTGATTGTAGATCATTCCAAGCAATCTTTTCTTTTTTTTTTTTCAATTCCTTCTATTGGTTCACACTCACCCTATATATGTATATATATCTTGTTCACATTTTCAATCGTTAATAAAATACTCTTTATTTATCCACTCAAGATCAAATTCAGTTTTTAAAACTTGTTGTAGATGGCAATTGATGTTAATACAGTTTTTTTTAAATATATATTAATTCATTCATTACATTTAACTAATTTTTAATACTGTAAATAAAGTTTTAGCAGTTTGTAATAAAAATTGAAATCAACAGGCAGTATCTCAATCGGTAAAAAGCGAGGAATTCGGCATGTTTCATCTGAAGAAGAAAAATGCAAGTTCAATTCTAGCAAAAATCATTTTTTTTTTAATTTTTGCTTTAAGTATGCGTTTTATCCAAAGGATTTTCGTGAGTGAGTTAGCAGTTGTGGTTAGTGGATAGAATGAAGAATTTTTCTCAAAAAAAAATAAAAATTTTAAGCTTTAGGTTCAATTTCGATTTATCTATTTAAAATTTGCCATCAATTGTTGGTCTCTTCTTCTACCTAACCTTGAGATGGAGCGACGGGTCAAGAAAGAAATTCGAGAAGGAGAATGGAAAATTGCAAGGAAATTCGCTTTCAATTTTGCCACTTACTTACTTAATGTTGTGATTCTGTCATATGTATATGTTACCGAGAAAGACCGAAATTGGAGAATGTCGACTTTCCCCGGTGAATATCAACGAACACCAAATACGTCGGTGAAAGATCGAATATTTCATCACATTCTTGTACATTCGGACCCTCAACGGTGTATGTAGACAATCACAGATGTGCTCTGGTGGATGTCGAATAGGGAGGAGCCAACGAAGAAGCGATTGGCTGTTTCTCGTCAAATCGTTTCTTTTGCTTAGAATTTTAAAATTAGTTCTAAAAAATTAATTATTAAAAAAATTTTGCCTCTTTCTGAAAGGAATGATTTAGAACATAAAACACACAATGCATTCAAAATGATGCTTATTTTGTAATCAATTTTTATGATAAAAATTTCATAATGAAGTATTAATATTAGGCTCAAACTACAAGGATATATGCATACTTAATTTACTTATTAGCAATTTAATTGAGGAAACAAATTGATATATGTGCTATTCAAAATAAATTATTTGATAATTCTTCTGAATTATCAAGTAATTTAAAAGAATTATTAATTTTAAAATAAATTATTAAAATAATTATTATTTTAAAATTAAATTTCTCAAATAATTTAAAAGAATTATTGATTAATTACAAAATAAGCATCATTTTGAATGCACTGCCTGTTTTAAGTTCTTAATCATTCCTTTCACAAAGATAGGCAAAAAATGCACCGAGACTGAATTAGAAAAAGGGAAATATAAATATCGGACATGTTCAACATTCACCATTAGTGCATGGTGCATGTTGACATTTACCGGCGTAAGTCAGAAATAAGGGTACTTAGCAAATATTTCGGACATGCACCAAGCGACTATGTGTTTGTTGACATTCACCGATGAAAGTCGACATTCTCCAGACTTCGGTTTTTCTCGGTAACATATATACATATTTATATTAATTGTAATTATTTAATAAAAAGTAAGTAAAATAGAAAATTTCTTTGTTGACCTAAGCAGGAATTGACTTACTTTTTTTATATTGTTTGTTTTATAGGTGTTTGTCTTGATGCAATTTGATCCCGGACTTGAATACCAACCCAACAGAGGCGAGCGGGACGACAATTCCTGACTGTTGTACTGCAGCGCCTTGACGGATGGGCCCTATAGTTTCGTCTGACCTACCTTCAGGACTGGTACCACGACCGGTCATCGAAGTCAGCTTTCGCCGTCGCTTCCATCAACGCCAACTTGGGCTGCCGCTTTCTTTTGCCTTAATTTCTGCAAACGCTGATGTCACTCTGCGCAGTGCCAATTCTCTCGCCACAAGACTCAGAAGTTCGTTCACGCGTGTGTCAGCGAGTTTTTATTTCGCTCCTGTCCTCGAAGAATTGGCGATCTGCCACCTTGTTTGGCGACACAGATGATGTCATGCTGTTCTTCTACATCGAAGCACTTACATATCCTAAAACACTGAATATAATGTTTAGATTATATAAAATATTTTTCTTGCGTGTCTTCAAGAGGGAAATATATCTTGTTCAGCAGGAATAGATTGTTACCACGTGGACAGGACTATGGATGCGTGAAAGTTTGAAGTTACAATTGTGATGGTCCTTGGTGTATTGAAGAAACTGGTGATGAACTATTTTCGAGTTGGCAACAGGCATGTATCTTCTAACGATTAAGGCTTCGTATATCTACGTGGTGGCTATGTATTTTTGTGCTGTTTCATATCAAAAAGTTTAATATCACTTGAGACCTGTTTGCCTACGACAGACCTCAAAAGTTCAGAGGTTTGTATATCAAATATATATATATATATATATATATATATATATATATATATATATATACATATATCAATGTTGATTAAAAGTAGTAAAATTATTGTAAATTTTTCCAAACAAAATATTAGCTTATTATCTCGTAGCTTTAAAAAAATTAGACAAATTTATAGATTGTCGAAGATGGAAAAGCAAAATTCTTTATTTCTACCACAATTTCATCTTTCGGACGATGTTGTGATACTTAGTAAAATATCAACAATAAAGTGAGTGTTTGTCAACATTCCAAGGATTTCGGCAATTTCTTATCAACAAAATATTTAAAAAAAAATCCTCACACAAGGTTGTTCTTTTTATTACTTCAATGGATATTTGTAACAAGAAAAAGGTGGAGAAAATATGCTGGATTATATTAAATTGTCAATTTCGACTTTTAAAAATTTTTAAACGTATATGAAAAGCTTTTTTAAATGTTAAAATATTTTAGAAAATATTCTTTTTCTATGATATTAATGCGCATTTCTTCCTTAAGTACGTATACGAATGCAGCAAGGCCTCAATATCATTAAAAAAAATCGCTTACATTACTTTTTAATACTTGTTCTTTATGTAAGTTTAAAGTAGCTTTGATTTGTACAACACATCTATTTTTAGATTGATGCTATGAAAATGGCTTCGGTATCTTTGTTAAAACTTTTCTTCTTGTGGTGCGTCTGTGTGATAAATGGAAACAGCAACACTTTGCGACAATTGTTAAATTGCAAAAAGTTTATGTGAAACATTTATCTTGATACAAAATGCAAAAGAGAATATATGTTGTATGAACACGAAACACACATAAAAAAATATGTTTATTGAAATTTAAAAATTTGTGCTGAAATAAAGCAAGTTAATAATTTAGTTTTTGTTTAATTTTTTACTTCCTCTCTCGAAATCTTCATTGAAACCGTAAAAAAATGTATTCAAATTACATGGAAAAATTAGTTTTTTTTACATTTTAACCGTAAAATAATACGATTAAACTCCTAGATGGATAGGAATCTGTTACACTTTAAGGGTAAACAACACCTTATGCAAAAAAGGTGGGAAAAAAATTCTAGAAAAAGTAGTATATAAAAAATATATTGTATTTTATTCGCTTTCCGATTAGTAAATAATTTGACTTAGGACATTTTAGGTTTGCTTTGCCAGCATTGTTTGAAATATTTAATTAATCTTTGTAATGGTATCAAAAAAAGGAATAGAAAATATTTTATTAATACCTAATTAATAGCTATGAGTTTAAAACAATATTATTATCATGTGAGAACATGTTTTGAATTGAGGTCTCAAAATGCGCAGGCAACATTTTGACGATATATCGCTTTTGAGGCATCGATTTTTCGCTTTTAGGGTTATTAGAAAATATTGCAGAAGGTTGTCAAATTTGGCGATTTCTCACCAAAAAAAATCATTTTAAAAATCTTTTTTTGTTAACTTTTTTTTGTTGTTGTTGTGTTTTATTATGTGAGAACATGATGTAGTATCGGTTTGAGGTTTTTGAAACCACAAAATGAAGGGTAGAAAATGGGCGATTTATCGATTTTGGGGCTCCATTTTGCGCTTTTAGGGTTATTAGAAAATAGTAAAGTGATTGTCACATTGGTCGATTTATTACCAACAAAAAGTTACATCTTGGCACAAATATCCGCTTTGTACCCGATTCTCAATATATTGACGCACGCGTATTCTGACAGTCACATGATTGTTTCAAACGTGTTTAAATTGGTTAACGATTTAAATTAATTAAGATAAGCAATGCGTTAAAAATAATAAATTTTATGTTATCTTGTGAGAAAATTAATGTTAATTTTAATGTCTAATGTTAAATTTCACGACATGAAAAATTAAATAACATGAAATTATTTGTTAATTCTACTTTTGTACACACCGTTTGTGGCAACACTAATGAATAATTTTCCAGTTTAACTTAACTCTTTGCCGGCAAGCGGCTGCGTTTCTACACCTGTTAATCCTCCTTTTTTTTTTTTTTTTTTTTTAGATAGTAACGGAGTTATATCAGATGAAGGGAAAATGAGAAGAAAGACTGAGAGAGGATCGGGCAGTTTGAAAAGAAAAGCTAAAAGTTTTTCAATTCCTATTAAGACTAGCTTTCGCCATGATTATCAATAAGTTTTAACGATAAAATCTTGGCTACTTACCTATTAGACCGTCGATGTTCCAACGGTCGCCAACTACCTTTGCGGTACTAACGTATTAGACCGTCGATATGCCAACGGTTGCCAACTATTTTGGTACTTACGTATTAGACGAGGTGCCAATGGTTGCCAACCACCTCTAATTACTTAGCTAATTTACTTAGGTGAACAGAACTCTTTGATACATTACTCCACCATGGTTTGTCTGTTTTCATGTATAAACTCATCCCATGATCATTCAAACACGTACTTTTAGATGGAATAATTCCATAATTGTGGAAATTCGTCACGGCATCTTTTTCGTTGACAGGCAAATCCCAAATTTAAACGAGTCAAAACAGAAAAATCGCTTAAAGATCTGCGAAACTAATAAAATGGCGGACGGCAGTTACGGTTTGCACAATTTTTTAAATAATGGCGGTTGTTTGCCATTATTGGCAGTGTAGCAACTCATTGGCGATAAACATCGACGATTTAATACGTAAGTACTGAATTTTGACAAAGCTGGTCAGATTATCAATGATCAAAGTGCAATATTTTCACATGATCATGTGGATTACCCCCCACCTATTTGTGTACCCTCCAGGATGGTGAGATCCAACCACCTGCTGGAAGCATCTTATCCTCATTTCGAAGCTTCTGGTGTATAACTTTAAATATGGATACAAGGATATTTTAAAGCTAAAATCAAATTTTAATGTTATAATGTTCAAATTCATCTTATTAGTCATGCTAAATTTAATATCAAAATAATTAGATCTTTATATATTTAACTAAAACAGTGTTCTTGGATAAAGAATATACGTCCTCATAATAATTTTATCTTTATTGATCCAATTTTCAGGTTGCCTGAACTGGATTAATTCTTTAACAGTTTCATCTGTAACTAATACGTGTTATAAGGCCGCTGTCTATAACACTCCACTTTTTTTGTAGGTAAAATCAATCATTCGAAACGATAGTAACTTCTCACAAGACATCAGTCTCAAGAAAAACGTAATTACAGACGTCACATATCACCTTAATTCTCTTAGGCTCTTTCATAGCAAAATATTTCTAATGGATTCCAAAATTAAATTAATGCAGCTCTTTTCTTATGTATCATGATAAGATGAATTAACTCTATTACCATTATTTTTTTTAATAATTAGTAATGTAAGCAGTCTTTCTACACATGGTAAACTCTCAAGTATTGTAATTGGTAGAGAAATGTTAACCCCTTTGAATGAATGGCAGCATAACATTTAGACAATACAGCCAGGTAAGTATTATGCACATCCAGTAAAATAAACTATGCTTGATTTATTACAGCACCTCTGGCGGCAAAATAAAAAAAAGTTACTCAAGATAACTTTTAAAAAATAATTTGCCAACATGGAAAATATACGCTACACTATAATAAACAGACAGGAATAAGTTTCATAGAGTTATCTGCAAAATTAACGGAGATATTTGCGATAAAAAGTATGAAAATTCCATGCCCTAAAAAATGCTGTCTGACTGAAAATTTGAAAAATACATTTGCTGGTATTATCATATAATTTTTCCCATTTAAATCAGATGTGAAATGACATTTAAATAACTAAGAAAGCAAACAAAACTATTCTTTAAAAAAAGTAGAAAAACTTACTCAGTAGGCCAGAATGCAGAGTAATCATTTTACTGAAGATACACCTTAAAATCCTAGCTATACCAACCGTTATTTTGAATTTTAAGGGCCTTAAATTACTTTAGTGAACAGCATATATGATATAATGGAAATACATATTTTTATGCTATTTTGTAGCCAAACAGAGAAAACAAACATTGAACATTTTAAAAATTTTGCTTTTAATAAATCCCTAAATGCAAAATTTATGTACAAGCAAAAAGCTATGAGGTACGTCTATTCACAACACGACAAATAGAAAAAAGAGCTAAATATTTTCTTTGGCAATTATATTCTACAAGATTCTAATAAGAATTTCTTTACACAAGTCAATTTAGCAAAGAAAATTATAGGTATCATTTAAAAGAATGTGCTTAGTTTCACAAACTTTTATCCCTTCCTCAAAGTGTGAGAACCGCTGATTTAAGCATTTTCAACAAGCTTACACATTCATTGAATAAAAGAGGTGGCTTTAGGTCAGGAAATAAGAGAGCATTTTAAAATAAAACTATGGGTTAAATTAAGATAAAAATTAGGAAATAAATTAATATTTGATTCAGATTTAGCGATATCATTACATATATATAATATGATAATGCCCCAACTAAAAGTGAGACTGTGGTTCAAAAAAAAGTATCATTCCACTTGATAAAACTTCATAGTTTCTCCGTAGGATGGATATGAACAAGATTTTAAGATGTTGGCTACGTAGAGGGGGGGGGGGTCAAAGGTGACCGATTGGGCCATATGAATTACATTGTGAGAAATTCAGCACTAGTTATAACGAAAAGGTTAACAAATATTGTGGGGAGAATGAACATAAAACATTGTCATGACACTATACTTTAGACAAGAATTCGAATTACTTTCAATTTTTTCCCTTGTACCATATTTCTGACTAAACATGCAGTATTTTGTCTTAATAGATCATTAAGAATAAATATATAACTATGAAATTAATCATCCGTTTGTTCCCTGTCATATGAATGATATTAATGTTGTATTATTTGAATAACCTAATTGATTTAATAATGTTTTTCTGAAAACTTTTGAATTTAAAAAAAAAAATATTTTTAGAGAAATGCAGTTACTTTATTAAATAGAAGGTCTGGATGTGCTTATTTATAAACTGTAATTTTATAATAACCTTTGATAAAAAAAAGAGTGAAATTAAAAGAAACTGTTCCACTTTTACACCTTTAGATCGTTCTTATGGTTATATTGAATGAAGATACGTTTCAAATTCACACGAGAAATAATAACAATAAATTAATAGTATCAAAACAACCCCAATATTATAATAAAAAGATTATAAAAGACAACTATTTGTAATTAATGTAATATTAAATTGAATGTTTACACTTATTTAATAAATGTCAATAAATTTGATAAATAAAACAAGAAAAAAATTAGAGCCAGCCCTTTCAGTTATACTAGGAATGAAGTAGCCTTTAAAAAAATATTTTATGTAAATTTTATTTTAAAATTTGAATTTAAAATAATATATTAAACTTAAATGTTATGTGTCTATAAAACATCATGTAATATAAGTGAAACAAAAGTCGTTCAAGAAGTTTTACAGTACAGACTGTTTGATCTAAATTTGTTCAATCAAATCAGAGTTAGAAAGCTTTTCTGCATAATTTTCCAGGTACTAGAATGTGCTGCCATTTGGAGTTGGGAAGGGAAGCTAATATATAACGTAGCTTATCTATATTAATAAAAATGCAACTCGAAATGCGTTGCTAAGCGCAAAACTAGAGAACGGCTCGACCGATTCGGCTAATTTTTATTTTAATATTTTCGTTAAGACACGAGGATAGTTCTAATGGAGAGAAAAAATGAAAAAACTGCGAGGAAAATAGTTAAAACGACACTTTTCTTACTTTCCCGCCAAAAATCTTCATTTCCTTCCCCCACACCAACTAAGATAGAAGGAAGTAATAAACTATCATTTGTTTAGAAAGAAATACGCGAAGTCAGTTGGTTTTCATTTATAGATAACGGGATGTTTAAAAAAGAAAGAAAATTCTTGCTTTTATTATTAGTCTGTATGAATATTTAATCTATGTTTGCTCAAAATAAAGTCATAATAAAGTAATAAATAAAGAAAAAAAAAGAATATAAGAGTGCAAAAAGGGTTTGTAGAAAAAAAAAAGTAGTGAAGAAAAAAGAATAGAAAAATAAAGAAAAGAAGTGTGTGTGTGTGTCACCATTATTTCCTCTGTGTGCGGCATTTTCCAAGCTGTTTTTTAAACTTTCGCATCTCTTGAAAATCAATTGTGTCTTTATTTGTTTAGTGTGTTTACATTTATGAAAATTTGAATCTCATTATTCTATAAAAACGTAGAATTTTAGACCTTTCCCACCGCCATTTAAGTAAAATATCAATTCCGGGACAATCATTGCTCGGATAGAAAGAGAAAGATGAGTAGAACAATGAACAGAACATCTGAAGAAAACTATACTAAATAATACTATAAATGAATTTGATTATCAAAATTTGTTTTGTTTAAAAATATTTTGGTGAAAAACCTGTTATGAGACACAGCTACATAAAATATTATATGAAAATTTTAGCGAGCATTAATACTGGAGAACCAACTGGTCGCCAAAGGCGGCTAGTTGATATATAGTTATATCAGCCAGCTAACAAAGGGGGAGGGAACAGTTTAGTTATATTAATGTACCATTTTAAAGTAACACTAAAGCTATTTTGGGGTGGAACTCGTAATTTTGAAACATGATCAGATGTTAAAGATGACGCCTGAGCTGGCAAACCCTCTCTATCTACACCACACTAGTGGGAGGACATTTGACCCCGATAAATTTAATGTGCATCATACCACAACAGTTCTTCGGAGGAAACTAATCTCAAACCTGAAGCCTTCTGGTTCCAAAGCTGAGACTTTACACAAAGCTATCATGCCACACAGAGGGGTAGGGAGAGAGAGAGAATGCAGTGATTACAGCATTTGTATTGCCTATTAAGAATAATGAAGAAATATTACACAAATAATTGATTTCACCATTTAAACCACATATATGAATCCCATAAAGCTTGTTAGGAACATGGATAAAGATATTATATTATATTATCCAACACTTATCATTAGTTTATGAGCAAGTAGGACTGAATTCCACCAGTTGAAAAGAAGCTTTGTTTCTTTAATAGAGAAATATTCCATAATTTTTGGTACTTCAAAGTATAAATTTGTGTAATATACATTTTTTTCCCCAGAATTCTTTATTTTGGAGGGTGGGTGTAACATAAAATGTTTCGTAAATTTATCAGGAGGTTGGTTTTTAAAACGCTAATTTAATAAAAATGTATCAGTTCAAACTAAAAATGTTTTTCTTTGATTAAATAAAATGATTAAGCTATGACAACATTTTGCATAAGTTAGTAATATGATGTATTTTGAGCCAAAATGATTCACAGTTCTAATACATTGCAAAACAATTAAAGATCACGATCTTCAATTGCAAGTAGGTAAATACAAAAAGAAGTCAATAATTTACAATATTTAGTATTATTTACAAAAGAATATAAAACTTATTCTTCTTCCATTTCATCTTGTCTATGGTCAGCAGCTGAACCATCAGCTTCAACACCATTCATTTCTTTCTCGGTATCTCTGCTTTTACGATCAGATTTATTAATAGTGTCATAGCACATGTAACTGTCCGATTCTCTAAAGGGATTGTTTCTTAATCTTGAAGATTTGCTTTTGTTTAGAGCATTATCGGTCAAGAAAAGAGAAGATTGCAGACCTTCCTTAAGGCTGTACAATGTTTTATGATATTTTTCTGATTCAATCTGGGTTCTTCTCAATTCTTCTTCAGTGCTATGCAGTCTTTGCTTTAGCTCTTCGATTTCCTGAGAAAGTTTTTGCGATAGTTTTTCCTTGTTAGATGTTGCTTCATTCACAGTTTCTAAAGAAAAGAGTTAAATGTTTTTTTTAAATAAAAAAACACAGCATTTTTTTTTTCTAACAGAACAGTTTGTAAAAAATACCTCTTCACAAAAACACATTTCACCAACACAAAATTTACATTTTTTTTTCCCTTCTATCAAAATTATGCATCTAAGATATATATTAGTAAATATAAAAATATATATATAAACATAAATATAACAGCTCATGCATTGATTGAAGTTTTACATTTACAACAAATTAGTGTAAGTTTCTCAAATGTAAATGTTAACATGCACACTTCTTTTACTATAATTTCCTAACATGTTATTTTTTTATTAAAAATTGCACTTTGAAATTGATATGTTATAGCAAATGTGTTAATGCATTAACCGATATAATCTTATTTTCATATCTACTGATGTAAACTATAGCTCGTAACATTTAAAATTTATTGCAAGTATCTTTACTAAACTTGTTAACACAAAGACGCAAAATATCACTTTAGTATCCAAATATTAGTATCAAAATAAAATTTACATCAACGTTATAAAATTAAGACTCTAAATCATGGTCAAACTACAATTATTAATATTCATATCGATGAAGATTTCATCACACTCGATAATTTTTCACTTCAGAATATTCAGAAATAAGTAAATAGTACAAATAAAAAGGGGGGAATGGGTAATATAAAGAGTAGTTATTTTCAATTTACCTTTGAAAAAATGAGTTGTTAATTGAAACATTCTGTCTCAGAAGATATATCGAACATTGAAAATCTTATAATCTTTATAATTTATTTTCAGAGAATATTCATGAAAGTTCAAACAAAACTAATGAAAATAATCATTTTCCTACAATACAAATTATACATTTTAGCATATCTAAAGATAAATAATGGATTGTAAAATTTTATTTTATAAAGTAAGGAAGAAAATATTTTTGGAATGGATTTAATGATGTTGAAAAAATTGGTCAGATATAAAGCACAAGGCTCATTTGGACATTAAAGTCTATAGACATTAAATTAAAGAAAATGTTAAATATAGAAAAAATTTAACTCAAATTATCGAATTTTAGATTTAAAATTACAACTATCTATGTACATTATTTAGACACAAGCAGACTTGAAACAAAAAAAAAAATAAATAAATAAAGTAACAGAACTTTATAAACGAATGAAATGCGTCAAACATAATTACCAAAAAATAAATGAGTATAATTAAAACGCCTGATATATTTATTAATTTATAGTAATATTAAAATATGGTAGATTTATTATATAAATAAAAATTAATTGATTTCAAAAATAAAATTCTATTCCAAAATTTCTGAAATCCAAATTTTTGCTGAAATGTCACATGCTTGATAGTTGAAAATACCTATATAAAAAGAATATTACATGATAATAAGACTGCATCTTTTTTACAGCTATTTGGAATACCTATTCATCCAAGCATTTCATGTTATTAAATATGGTTTAAAAATCACATTTTCAGGAATTAAATTCATTGCCAAATGAATTTTTTTTTCTCAATAGTTTGAAATTTGCAGGAACAGATTTTATTTTTATTCATTTATTTTGAAAATTGAACATGTAAAGCTGAATGGGACAAACAAATCTTATCAACACTTACCAAGTTGTATCTGTAACTCTTTAACACTTTCATCAGTATTTAAACGAGCCTTTTCACTCCGTTCAATCTGCTCCATCAATTTACCAACATCAACAAGTGCCCCTTGATAAGATATCAATGATGAATTTGCTCCATTCTCCTCCTTTTTGTCTGAATTAGAATTTTCGACAGGCTCAGGTTTTAGAGAAGGTATATATTTCTTGTTACCTATTTAGAATAAATTTCAAAACTTCAATTTCAATAAGTTTGTAACAAAAAAAAAAAACTAGAATGCATTAAAATTTACTGAAAAACATTTCACAGGTCATAATTGCAAGTACTTTTTGTATAAATTTAATTCAATATCAGTGGTAATGAGTAAAATAACTGATTATTAATTTCCTTTGAGCACTTTTACATCTATATATATTAAATTGCATTCTTATTCATTGTACTAAAATATTAGAAGAAAAAAGTGAAACTTTATTCAATTTAAAATTTGTTTTATTAAATAAAAATTATTCACCCATATACTGCATTGCCGTATGCATTCTGCATTTCTTCCAACTTCAATAATTTCAAATTTATATTATATTAAAACTGTTTAAATGTGCAACAAAGATTTTATAAACTATTTATAATTCAATTAATTTTTAGAACAAAGGATATTTTGAAATAATTTTTTTTTTTGAATAATTACCTTGAAAATATGCATATGTTTAATGTTTTAGTTTAAGAATCACAATTCTCAATTTTCCCAATTGTTAATTTCATACAAATATGCATATAATATTGCAAATATATTTTATGTATTAATGCTTGGCTGAGTTTTAAATTATATATTTTTTTAATTTACAAATGATTTAATAAGTTTTAAACATAAGAATTTAAACATAAACAGCTACTATAGTAAGAAAATTACATAAGAATATAATTTAATGAAATATGTTTTCAGGCAAAGCAAAAAATAATGTTTGAACAATTGAAGCTATCAAATTTAATATACAAACCGATAGATTAGAAATGAAATTTTAAGTGCAAAAGAATGTAAATATAAAAAATTATACTTTATACTGTACCCATAGCTAATTCTTCAATATTTATTTTAGACACATCAGTTTTGCAAATTTTATCACTGTCAACTGGACAATCTGTTAATTTACGATAATGAAAAATTTCACGTTTACAAACTTTTTGAATTAATTTTCGAGCCTATAAAGGAGGGAAAAATATTTTAGTAATACAGTATATTAAAATAGTATCAAATAAACAAAAAAATCAATATTACTATAGATAATTCAAATTAATAATATAATTCAAACAAACAACTTTTTTGCCATAGTATTTATATTACAATTATTAATACAACAATATAAAGTTACAAGCACCATTCAGAGTTCTCTTCTAATCAACCATATAGTTGCAACAATTTCAAAAGCCCCATTAGGGGGAAATAGCAAAGGATAACTGCATTTAATTTAATTTACAATCAACAATACATTTAAAAAACAGACAAACCATGGTGGAGTAATGTATCAGAGTTCTGTTCACCTAAGTAAATTGGCTAAGTAATTGGAGGTGGTTGGCAACCATTGGAATTAATACGTAAACAGCTTTAACTGAAAATTTCACAGAATTCATTTATATTTCAACTTTCTGTCTTTTTATTAATTATCTTTTATTACTTATCTTAGAATCTTGTTTCATATCTTCTAGACTTAAATTAGAAAAAAAGTAATTTGCTGTTTTGCATAGTATAAATTTTAATTAAATCATATAAAAATAATTGATTATTTAATTTAATCATTTAAGTTATTAAAAAAACATTTTAAAAATTTAAGCTTGAGAAGCTTAAATATAAGAATTAATTAATAACAAATCCTGGCACAATTTTAAAAAAGACTCATTAAGTGCAAATAAATTTCTTATGTCTATCACATGATTTTATTTTGACACTACAGTACATTGTGTGCCATTTAGCTACACTTTTTTAATTTCCTTCATATCAATGAGTCTTTAGAAAGCTTTTTTAATAAACATTTATAGAAAAGGACAATATATGTCAATAATGGTAAGCGAATTAAATTTAAATTTTAAACTTGGAAAAATACAAAGATGTCTGTTGTATGAATAGTTCAACCATTAAAAATACTATCAACATATTTTTATTTTCCTATTATAGAAAATATATTGGCAAAAAAGAAGCATTTTTTATTGCAGATTCGTTATAATATTATTTGTGTCACTAGGATATATTTAATTCATTATGTAAATATTTCACAAAAAAATGATTTTTTTCAGATAGTTTTCCTAAATTATTTGCACCTATTCAAAATACACATATATTTTTTGGAACAAAAGTAAAAATTCATGCTTTAAAGGTTTAAAGGATAAAAACATTTTTTTAAAAAATTTAAAACTAGTTTTTATTAATAAAATGCTGTGTCTTTATAGTGAAGAAAACAGTGTAACATTTAATTGAAACACTTACTTGGGCACGAGACAGCATCAAACCAAGAGTATACAATATTTCTTCAATATCTTTATCAAGTATGTATCCACAATGTGTTTGATCAAAATACACAAAAGAAAGTAATAAATAAGGATCGTAAGTTATCATTTGTAACTTCTTCTTCTTTCGTTTTTTCTTTTCTGCATAAAAATAAGCACAGGCATATTAACATTGGGATTATAAAAAATAATGAATACATTTTTCAATAAGTAAAAATATTTATGATTTGATAATCAAATACTGAACATTAGCTATTTTACCTCTTTTGTCATCGTCACCTTCATCCTCTTCCGATTCATCATCATCTTTTTCTGATTCATGCTCATTAGAATCATCTCTTCTACGATTATCATCTTTTTCATCCTGAAAAAGAATATTAAAATATAGAAACAAACAACAAATACTTAAAAAAAACTAAAAAATAATCATTAAAAAAAACAGAAAGAAGGAAACCAACAAAGCTAAGAAATGGGATCTTTGCTTTGAAAATATAAAAATATCTTAAACTTGTATTGAACATACTTTTCTATCTTTTTTGTCCTCCTTTTTATCTCCCTTCTTTTTATCCTAAGGAGAAAAGTTTCACATTCAAACTGTTTTTTAAACACAACATACATCAAAATAAACTTTCAAATTATTATTACTATTATTATTATTATTTGGTAAAATAATAATAATAATAGTAATAATACCAATAGTTATAAGCACCAACAAATCTTAAAATAATATAGGAATTTTTTAATATTCTTATACATTACTATTTACTGCTGTCTATATTTTGACTTGTCTCAAATTTCTCACATATTAGATCATTGTAAATGTTCCCATAGGAATCCAACTACATTCGTGATTATACATATAAAGGTTACAGACAAAAATAAAACAATATGCATTTTTTTCAGTAAATAAAGTTAAACAATAAGCATTTTTAAAATAATTTTAAAACACCAGAAAAAAATCTTCAGATATGTAATGATGTTAATGCTGACAACTTTTGATGTGCAATTCAACCCTCCAGTTAACACAAAATAGATTTTAGCTATTGACTGATCTAGAATTAGGGTATGAAGAAGGGTATTATGATCTATTAATGCCAAATTGTCAATAAAAATATACCAAACAATAATACAAGGAAAAAAATAAGTTAACTTTGTACAAACAATAATATGAGAAGAAAAGCAAGTTAACTGTATAACAAAAAGAGAAGTCTTTTAATCTCAAATATGACAGAGAAATTGAAATTAGTTCTTTCCTCTAGATTTAAATTTAACAGGAAACTGGTGAAATGAAAAGAGTTAAAGTACTAAATATGCAAAACATTTATTGCAAATATGAAGATTATTTTTAATTTTGATTTATATTCAAGATTATTTAACTAAGCATAATTATATACAAGTTAATTACTTCAATTGCATTGTTAACTTCAGTAATCTTTGATTAACCTGTTAATGCCTTGCATCTTATTTAAAAGATGGAAATTATAATTCACTTTGATGACTAGTTTTGTTTTTGAAGTTAATATATATTTCCAAGCTAGTAAACAATTCTCAGCTAGAAAATTCATTTATTTGCATCCATTTCATCCATTCAAATTTTAAAGCTCAAGTACTACCATTTTGATTTTGTTTGTTTGTTTGTTTGATTGATTGTAATTTAGTTTCAAGGCAAAGGAAAGGCAATTTTGATTTCTTTTTTTTTCGAAATTTTATATTTTAACTTTTTACAAACATATTTTTCAAAAAGCAACTTTTAATGCTTCTTATCTCTTTAAAAAAAATTTTGCATTTAATCGAAAATTATATTAATACATCACTATGATTATCATATTTGAATGCAAAATTTGTAGATATTGTCAATATTAAGCAGCATAAAATGGATGGTAAGAGCAAAACCTTCAAAATAAAACCATCTTAGACAATAAAGTTAATCCTAAAAATGGATAAAGTTTCTTCTTTCAAGCCATACAAGAGACAACATTTATTTGTAGATCTAATTCTAAATAATAATTCTAAAGTTTTTTCTGCCAAATATATGACAAAATCATATGCTAAAAAATGAAGACTAAGAATTTTTTCCCCCCATGAATAAGTATGCATAGTATTCATTTTTCATACAATACTTCTACACCTGTGTAGAATACATAATGTTCAACTTTTCCCAATAACAATAACTTTTCATCATTTATTTTGGGATTTTTTTAAAAATGAATAGCAAGTAATAAAAGCTTTTTTCAAATAAATGATATGAACAAACAATTAAGAAAAATGAATCCAGCATATCAAAAACAGTTACATAATTAATAATTAAAAAATGATTATTAATGACATTAATAATTAATATAACTTTCAATTCAATCTAATTGAATTTTTCTATCATAAGCTACAATTAGCTATAAATACAAAGCTATATAATAAGCTATAAATAACAAAGTCTTAAATGAAACTTACTTTTTCATCATCCTTTATTTCTGGTGCCTCCACAAGCCCACGATAAATGCGGAAACCAAAGTCTCGCATCATCATTTCATTAAATATTTCTGCAAACAGGGATACCTAAAAAAATTTACCAACATTTGAATATACGAAACATTTATCAAATAAATGTGAAAAATCCTGATAATATATTTAAAATCAGAAATATAATATTCTAACTATTTACTCAAAAATCATCTGTTATAAATAATCAAATTTATAAGAAAAAAAGGGAAATTGAAAAGGATAAGACATGTTTTTGCATGATGTGTGTTTTAAAAAACCTAAACCTAAGAATTTGGTGGTGGTGGTGGTGTGTATATATATATATATATATATATATATATATATATATATA
>JAOUZG010006261.1:1139910-1155826 GCA_026289955.1 Argiope argentata
TATATATATATATATATATATATATATATATATATATATACATAAGTCTATAGAAAAATTCAGTTATTATAAAATGAAATCCAATGACTTCATCATGTTCATAGCTAACTTTTATATTTCAATTTCTTCATTAAATGATTTGCAGATTTGCTCATATTTAGATTACACTGTTTAGTTTCGGAATTGATAAAAAGCTTAAATTGCAAAATAATTTGTAATTAACTACTAATAATAATTGAAACTACAAGCATAACAGTCAAATTCAAAAGCAAAAATTATAAAAAAAACTAATTTCAAGAAATATTTACATTGAACAAGAATATTTTTTCCTACAACTTTATGCACCGTATAATTTATATTTTAAAAATTACACATAATTCTAGATAAAGATTTATTGAAAAGCCTGTCTAAATGCAAATATTTAACAAAATCAAAATAAAATATTATATCTATTTTTTCCAAATAAATTTCTTTATTTAAAAAAAATAATCAATATAATATATTTTAAATGATGGTCATACTTCAAATGAATGTTCTTTATTATCCTCTTGCCGATAATCCAGTAATAATGACAAAGACATAACTGCACAATCAAATTTTCCATTTTTTGCAGTTCTTGAAGGTTGTACTATTACTGCTGGATTATCAGGGAAATTTATTTTTTCTCCAACAACCTTTTCTTTTTCATCTTTGGGCTTTTTATCTTCTTCCTGAAAATTAAAATGAAAAATCTTTCAACACTTATCAACAGTGTAAAGAGTAATTTCTAATTATGATACAAAAAAAATCTATATGTGCATTAGCAAGTATTCCATATTACAAAATTCAGACAAGTAGATTTTTTTCAATATGACAATAACTGCATCTGATATACAGCTTAAATTTTATTAAATTTATTTAAATGACTTTTTATTTTATTTATTTCAAAAGTTGTGTTAATAATTTTTGTAGCAATATTTATGTAGTGCATATAATTTCATACTTTTTAAAAAATGCAATTTAAATATGGTCTCTGAATTTTTTTTTTTTTTAAGGAAAAGATGGGGAAGAGGGGAAGCCTCTTACGTGAATTATCTCAATTTACAATTAAGATATATGAATGCCTGCTCATCTAAAATGAAACTACTTTACTATGTAAATTTAACTTTTATACAAACTGTTGGAATTCCTGGCCTCACCATAACGTGATGTAACACTTTCGCGCAAGCGTATTGGTGACGTCAGGGGAAAATCCCATGATCCCACAGTAACAGCTGTGAGTTTCAGTTTCGGTTCTAGTGCTTTTGTGTAGCTTTGGTGGGATTCGGGGTGAGAACGGATCCAGAGATGGTTGTAGGCGATGTGAATGATTCCTACAACTAAAAGGATATATGTATATATTTGTAAATAATTATCTGTACCTCTATCCTTGTCAAGCAAATAAAAAATAGATGAAAATGAAAACCCTGGACTAATGCTTTTGATGCTGGGTTCTGATTCACATAGGAATACCTCGATTCTATCTCATCTAGAAATTCCCGGAACGACAAGGTAAGAGTACCTTTTCTCTTACACTTCGATAAGTGAATTTGGGGCTTAGAAATCCCAAAACAAACTAAACAAAATTGCAATATTTTTTCCAGTTTTCTGTAACAATATTTTGTCAAATATATTCTATAATTAAACAAGTTAACATAACTAACATAAAAAGAGAGAGGGGTGCACATTTTCTTTTTTTTATCTTAATTTTTCACTTTCTTACTCTGATTATGAATAAAAAAATTTTTAAAGTACTAACTAAATTATGAAAGCTATTTTTTATGGCATGATTCAATTCAACTTACCTTATTTAAGTTATTCATCAATCTCCCTTTTATAGGACATTCAAAATTACAAAACTAGTCATTTGATCAGTTATAAATTTATAATTCAGATTGAAAAGCATTCTAAAGTGCCACAGTTTAAATAATAGAGTTTAAAATACAAAAATAATTTTTTGGAGGAAAGGAAAAGGAGAATATAAAGATTTAAAAAAAACATAAATGAAAGGTTCAAATTAAACACACAATTTCACTCCTTTTAAATAAATGCCTCACAAAAAAATGAAACAAAATAAAATGTGAGTTTATGTTTATTCATGATGATATGAGTATAAAAGTAAGAACTATCATATATACCAGAATGGAAATAAACTACATTAAGAAGAATAATTTTTAAAATTTTAAAGTTATGTATAATTAAAGAGTTGAAAATATTTTTTTCAATGAAATTCTAAATGAATTTTAAATTTATATCAATCTTTATACAAAAGTTAAAAGTTAGGAAGCAATATATTTTACATTCTTGTAAGTGAATATATTCTTTTCTTTCACATGCAAACTTTTTTAAATTTCAACCAGTATTTTTAACTTATTAGTATAATTAACTCTCAGAATTTCATTCACAATAAAATTCTCTAGCTACTGTAGCAATAAAATGGTGCAGCCAGTTTTACCATCACCTTTTTATCAACAAATTATTACTTTGATCATTTTTATTGAACTTAAGAACTTATTTCCACTTCAATATAATTTTAATATTAGTTGTAATTCAAATTTTTTAAAAAATAAACAATGAGAGAACAAATGTCGTATTCGCGATTAATTGCTGTTCTTTATTGGCTCACTTTTATTATCTCATAGTCAATAAATCATTACGAGTTTTTCAATCTTTAGATATTGATTCTACGTTAAAAAAATAAGAACTACAAGATATCATAAAATAATATAATTAGCATTTATTGAAAAATAAAATCATAAGAAATACTTTAACACTAAAATAATTCATGTTTTTAATTATAATAATTTTAGTGTTTAAATTATAATACTTTAAACACTAAAAATATTACAATCTTTAAAAATTACCTTTTCTTTTTTCTTATCATCTTCACCATTACCATCAGTATTTTCTTCCACATTCTCCTGCTTCAGTTCAGCTGATTTTTCTTCAGATTCCTTTTCGGATTCAGTTTTCAGTGCTTTAGTCAATCTAGCAATCAGCTGAGATTTTAATCCCTTTACACTTAAATTCCTAGCTTCTAACTCACGTTTAAGATCAGTCACCTACAGGTAAGATCATGCATTTTTTAGAACTGTGATTTAAATAATACATAAATATAACTAAATATTGGCATATTTTTCAAGAATAGATTCCAATCCTTTACAACGTTTTATTTAAGCAGCAGATAGAAGGTTACAAGGATAAATTTAATTATTTTACAATACAAAAGTAAAATAAAATTTCCTTAGGTTTAATTTAATAATAAAGGAAATAATAAAACATAATTATAAATGAAAGCAATTCTTAAATAATAAAAGAGAATTATTTTTTAAGTGCAAGAATTTGTATTTAAAAATATATATTTGAAAAAAATTTCCATTTTATGAATATTTTAATAGAAAAATGCTATTTACAAATTCGTATACTATATTTCATTTATTTAAGAGACATTTTCTATAAATTCACCAAAAACTGCAGATAATGCCTAATTCATAGCATATGTGTTTTTAAAATGGGCAACATTTTCAATGGCCATGTGGTGTATACCTAATGAATGCCGCTTAGTATTGAATAAGCATGAACTATTAACCATATTCTATGTGATGAGTACGTTGATCTGGTCTAGATAAGTTAGAATCCAGCATCTCATTTGAAAAAGTATTCTTTTCACTTTAGTGGTTAAACTGTCTGCACTGAATTATCCCTTTTTGTTTTATCTACAAAAAGTATGCATTCCTAAATGAATTAGAACTCATTTTAGCAGTCACTAATACTTTGGACTTAAAAGAGCAGTCATTTTTAATTATTGCATTTTTCTTTTCTTTCAAGGCAAACCAAAATTGAAGGGAAAAAAAGATACTTTTATTTAGTTATATATTTTCAAAATTTCTCTAGATAATTCCATAGATAATAGAAAAGATTTTTTCATGTGTATCTACAATATTTACGATTTTCTATCAGTTTTTCAATTGTGTTTCTTTTCTTTTTTTAAACCTCCCCAAAATTTCTTCTTTGATATTCGTTTATTTTATAGTTACTTCAATCATAATGTTTTGTGCATAATTTTAAATAAATTAAAATGTTTTAAATTAACATAACTGGGATGATAAATGTTGCGTTCCATTTTACAGCAACAGGAAAGTTATTTCAAAATGAAATCATAATTCTGAACCATGGTCAGTTACTGAGCATGATACTTAAATCAAACCAAAACTATTCCATCCTAACTCCCAAAGACCAGTGTAAGAATGTATGACTCTTGATAACAAATTAACATGTAACATGACACTTATATAACATTAAAAATTGTCTTTTGATAATTTGTTGAAAATGATCTTTAATTTTAAAATGTTACAGCTCTTTCATGAATCACCTCACTATTGTAAATCATAAATGATATTTATTTTATAAATTCTATGGATTTCTATATATTTAATTTAGAATTCGCCAAATCAAAATACAATTAGTCTTGGATTATCATATAAAGTTTTAAAAAATTCAATTGATTAGGGTCAATTGAATTCAATTGATTCAATTCAATTGATTAGTTTATTTCAATAGTTTTCTTTAGTCATTCCAGAAACATATATAAAAGTTAAAATTTCTTAACAAAATATTATAAGATTAAAACATTTTAATTTCATCCCTTTTCAACATGAAATTCACTAAATCTAAGTATTTCCAACTTTTCAAATTTTGTAAACTTTTCAAACATAAATAAAAATTCCAAAATTATATGTAATAATATAAAAAAAATATTCATTTTAAAAATAAATACTTTTAAAATGTATTTATAATCATACAATTTAAATTACTATTATTCAGTTTCATTTACAAATTAAACAAAATTATATCTAAATACTCAATATATTTTTGTAGATACCGGCCAATCGTACATAATAACAAATTTTTTTTATTGTTTATTAAAATGCTTGTAATACATCAATATAATCAGCTTTAATATATTAATCTTTATTTTCATTCATTTCAAGTGACAGTTCAATTCAAGATAGAAATATTCCCTACTCCTTTTGAAATATTTAGTAGTTTAAGACATGGGAGTAAATCAAATGCTTATTCTAGAATTAAACTTAGAAACACGATTAGTACAATTAAAAGAAAGATAGTATCCAAAATATGAACAATATGAAGCATTATTTGTTATTAAGCAAAAGAATCTTCTGTTGAAAAATACTTTTATCTCTCTTCTTCATAACAATACAAAATTTTGAAATCTTTTAGAGCAAAAGTGCTTGTGAAACCTTGCTCACAACAGCAATGCTATACAGACACAAGGATTGATAAAATGCATTTAGAAAGCACTTTTTTTCCATATATATATATATATATATATATATATATATATATATATATATATATATATATATATATATAAAATCAGAAAGGTTATCATATTATTATACAATTTATATTAGAAAATTACAATTATTAGAACCGGAAAAAAATTTAAAGACTAAGCAATAAAGGAATTAAAATGTTTGAAGGGATTATAAAAAAATTAAAGCTTTACTTCTAACAGAGAGATAAATGGCTGCTTAGAATTTGAAATTTATACATTATTTTTAAAGCAGTATTTAAAACAACTGAAAAAACCTGCCAAACAAAAATCATGAGTACATGAATAAACTATGCATAAATTGTCAGGTGCATCGGAATTCTGAAAACTCACTTTTATTGTTTTTGGATCTAATTCCGAAAAATGAGTAGGTTCCTTTTTCTCAACCTCTGGTGGGGCTTCTTCTTCTTCCTATACAAGATAATAAAAACAATTCATTATAAAGATACAGGCTTCTGAACTTATTCTCCTTTAATTTAAAACCCAGAAGAAAAAAGTTTGAAAATTATTCTCTATAGTTTATTTATTAATTAAAAATTTAGTAATTTGAATGAATCCTGTTTAAAATTATAAACCTAATCAATCATACTATGATGTTAACATTATAAATTTAAAGTTTATGAACGTATATATATATACATATATAAATAACCTTTCTTCTTCTGAGATAACAAAATTAATTTGTTAAAAAAATAATTAAGGAGAAACATAGAGGCAAACTTTGAACAGTTCCTCGACATCTTACATATATCTGGATCTACACATAAAAGACGAAGTTCCTGTGGAATGAAAATTATAAAATAACTATATACTGTAAATTGTCTTACACCACAATACAAATACTCATCCAGCAGCTCGATGATTTCTTCAGTTCACCTTTTAAGAGACAGAAAAAAATTAATTATCAATAGATATTGACTAGCCATGTTTAAAATTTTGCCCTATGGAAGTATCAAATCTAACAGTTAAAGCTTTGAACAATAGCATTTTGTTTTTATAGCTAGTTTCTAAGGCTGTCAATAATTCAAAAAATAATTAAGAGTCTTTAAAACTTTGAAAGATATGCAAAGAGAAATGAGTAATGAAGAAAAATGCTTCTTTATAATTAGCAAATGAATCAATTGATTCACAAAACAATTTTGTTTAGCTCTTTTAAATATTTATTTAAACAAAAAAAATATACAAAATATTCAATTATAAACTGTTAAAATGTCCCTAAGGTTGATATTTGTTTACTCATTTCTCCATACAACCTGAAATTATAATTTCCATTCATTAGACAAGTGATATTTTATCAAAAAAATAATAATAAAGATTTTATTTTTCACTAACACCTAACTCTCATATTAAAATTTAATCATTTCTACTTAACTTAAGTTTTTTTCTTATTGCAGAAATAAAGTTGGAAAGATTTGTATCATAATTAAATAGCAATTATTAGACTAATATCATTTATCTCATTAACTTGCATAGAAATAAAAATATTGTAATTGTAGAACCAAACATTTTTATAACAGATAAAACTCTGATTTATGCAAATTCATAGAAATAGTTTCATTTATAAGAATTTATTTCGACAATTTATGTTCAAAATAACGATAGTAATGCTGATTAATAGAAATTTTCCCTCTCGTTTTTTAACGTTTTTAAATTTATTAATGGGCAGATAAATGCTGAAAATTCAAAATTAATAACTGATATATATTGTTATTGTTTATTTTATTCTTTTAAACAATTATTTAATTGCAGAACTTCAAAAATATCACAATTTACATCAGCTCAACAGTTGATTACAGTTTTTATTAAAGAATTAACCATATTTATAAATAAATTGATATATTAGTGAATATTTATATTTTGAAAAAGATATTGAAAATATTTATTTTTTGAATATTCGTAATTTGAAATAGAGATTGAAAAATTTTTTTTGAAGTATTTTTGTGATAATTTAATTAAAATAAATAGGTTTCAAATAGAATGATTAAATTTTTTTGATACTTCTGAAGAAAATAAAACAGTTCATCTTTTTTACATGCTTAAAAAAATTCAATGTACACCTGAATTGTTATGAATTCTTGCAACAAAATTAATGCTAAATAAGATTTAAAAATTTTTAAAAAATGTAATTTTGATGAAAATTAATAACTAGAAAATGGATCCAAATACATTGATAAAAATTAAAAGACATTATATGATTTATCATAAGAAACTTGGATGAGGTATTTACAAATCAGATGTACATACATGATTTTTTGTAAAAAAACTTTCTAAATTTGACAATGATTACAAAATACAATGGTCAAATTTAGAACATAATTTAAAATGCAAAGAAAATTATTTACATATTTGGTGTTTTCCAGCAATAATTTAAATGTTTAAAATTTTAAGACATCTATTAATAAAGTAATAAAAGTAAATATATATATATTTTTATTATTAGCGTGACTTCTAGATATTTTACCATTAATACTAAACATGCACAATGAAATTTGCACACTCTTTTCAATATACTTCAATTCCTAAAATAGTTGGCCACATTTTCAAACACCAAATAATAGTAAATAATTTAAATAAACAATATAAATTTCAATCATTTAAAAGTTTCAAAGACTCTTGGCAAATATATTAAAACATCTTTAATTCATTAAATTCACTTTCGATAACTCTCAAGCAAAACAGGTTTTATATATACAATGTATAATCAATTTAAACTAGATATAAACAAAAAATGCTATGCAAAATTATAGATTTTAAGATGTTATCAAAATGCTTTATTGCATTTTTCTAATATTTTAATTCTGTCACAGCTCACTTTTAGAATTATCATATTATCTCTCATTGGTTAAATCCAAATTGAGTTTTTTTTTTAAATACAAATGTTAATCGTTGTTTCTTAAAATAACCAATCAAGTAACATGGCTAGTCAATCGAAGATGGTGCTGTGTTGCACATTCTCTAGAGCAAAAGAATGGTAAAAAGAAAAGAAACCATATAATGTATCAGTGCCTGGGCTTCAAGGTCCGAAGTTTCTTCAGGGAGCTTCGGCTGAAGCGGTTTTTTGCAACATCCAGTAGCAATCATGCCATCCCACTCTACACGTGTGGGGAGGCAGCTCCAAACATCTGGCACGAAAAGAACCACAGTTTCGACGCGCATGCCGCGGCCTTTGTGGCTCGACGACTCTCCCCGCCGGTAGTAGATCTCAGCAAAACGATACCTGAAGGTGTCAAAGAAAGACAGAACGACAGCTATGTATGCTAGAGAGAAAATGGAGGCAAATGAGCCTCCCACCGAGTCTACACAGAGGGTGCCAACAACAAGGTAACAAATGTTCCATTCTAATGGAACTTTGCCCATTTAAAATAATTTTGATTGAAACTATTCTAATAAAGTAAAGGTGTTTTAATTTAAATCACTGGAATTATTTTTCAGTATACAAATATTTTTCATTGAAAATGTTTTAGTTTAACCTGTTACCATAAAGAATGTTGGCAGCCTCATTTCAAGTCCTGTTCTTATTTTTAAACATTTGATCTTTATGCTCATTTCATGAAATTTACCTTTAAATTAATTTACCTTATTATTCATAAATAGGCCCATTCATTACTCAAATATTATAGGATAAATTTCTAAAATTTTACTACGAAAAATTTTAAAGGGCAATGAGGGGGATGGGATGAATACAGTACCTATTCATAATTAATTCATATTTATATTTTAAAATATATTCATATTTTAAAAGCTCATAATTTCTTGATTAAATTAGAAATGACAGCAATGAATTTTAATTAATAATATTCAGTAGGAAAAGTAGGGAAGAATGAAAATGCATTTAATAAAAATAACCATACTAAATTTTTAATGCATAAAGAACAAATGTGCTTTCTTTTATACATAAAGCACAGGATGACAGCTTATGAAACTTCAAATAAATGTAGAACTTGTAATACAGACCTTAATAAAATGAATTAGTAAGTATAAAGCTTCAAAGTATAAAAATTACATTTTTTCAACAACAAAAAAATGTAACTATTCATTAAATAAACTTTGACAGTTAAGACTTACTTTTTAAAATATATATATATGTATATATTTGCATTTCTATAAGCTTGGAAGTCTGGGTTTCCTGATAAAATTAACTAAATTTTAAACAAGCTCTACATTTATGAAGTTAACATTCAAAATAATTTTCAGCTTTATTGGCTTTTGAAATGCAAAACTTATTTATTAGATCATATAATATTTTACAAAAACATAAAAACATTTAAAAATGTATGAAATTGAACTATATAAATTGAAAGTTCTTATAAATCATGTTTCCCTAACAATTTAAAGAATCAAGTGACACATAAATATTAATTAATATTGCAGATTTAGAAAGAAGTTTGATACTAATAATTCAAAATATGCAATATTTTTGATTATCAAATCAATACCTTAAAGCTGCAAGATTGAAAGGCAAATTTAATAGCAATGAAAATACTTTCAGACATACCACAAAAGATTAGCAGTTATATCTGGAAAAACAAGCAGACACAGAAAATTTTCTGAATGTTCTCTATTTTGAAAACTTTTAAGTGAAATCTTTCATATTGCATTAAGTGAAATTCTCCATATTTCATAAGAAAAGACATTTATAATAAGGTCTTAATTCAAAACTTTTTTTAATTTTATTGAATGATAATTCAAATTTCAAACTTAATTCGATCATTAAATATATACACAATTCATAATTAACAACAGACAATGCGATTTTTAAGAGATAAATTGGATGAAAATAAATCTTCAGGCATCCATTCTTAAAATTATGCTGAAATAATCTAGTTTTATCAAGAAATTTCTGCAAGAATCTCTTTATAAAAAAGTCTTCTTCAATAACTATGAATGAAATAGCAATTGAAAGAGCATCCCTTCAAACAGCTGGTATTATAAATATCAAACGAATAAATTGACTAATTTTCAATAAAGAATATATTGCTTATATATTGGCACTTGATTCTTATTAAAAAATTTAACAAATATCCATAAAAATTTTGAAACCAAGAAAACTAACAGAAAGAAATAAAAAAACATTGTATATAAACCTTTTTAAAAAAGATAAAACACTGATAATAAGATAAAGAAAAATGATGAAATATAATGGACCCATATTGCTAAGATGGCCATAAAATTTTTGCAGTAAAGCAATTTATCAATTCTGAAACTAATCCTGATTAGAAGATAAAATAAAAACTGTTGATATTACAAAATCAATTAGCAAGTAACTATCTTGTCGAAACCAACAAATCAATTTTAGGAAACATTCAAAAAAATTAATAGCCTCCAACTATTTCAACTCTAAGTTATACCAATAAATCATGATTAAAATTAAAAAGAAATTAATGAATGCCTAACCAAATTTGAAGGTAAATATATGGCATATTATATTTCTGAAAGAAAAATTATAACAAAGTTTCTAATAATAATGGCAGGACCAAAAAAAAAAAAAAAAAAGGACCACTGTTTAAAATGCAAAAAGTTAGAAACTGGACGTTAAGTAAATATATAACATAAATAATGGGTTAAACTTCAAACCAAGCAGAAGAATTTTAAAAATGAAATAAATGAAAAAAAAGGTAAAATTGATGCTTTTTTTAATGATCAAAAAACTAAGAAGATGTTGAAAGATTGTTATAAACAATATCTATTAATATAATACTATTTGCCATATGAATTACATATAGAAAATGACATTTGATACTATTAAAAATCAGATTAAAATGCAAAGATATTATCGTAACCTAATAAAATGACAGCTTCTCAGAATCAATATTTAAGAATGTACTCCTACGTGCAAAAAACATGCATGAAGAATGAATATGAAAAAAATCATTATTATGGCAAACTATACAAAATAATATCTATATTTGATAAAAATGAGTTCCATATTTATAAGCCATATAAATGAGAGGAAAAAAAAGATAATGCAACATTGCATTTTTATATAAATAAAAACTATCATTAAATGCATTTTATGAAAGTTGCTTTACAACAGAAAACTTTAATTCTGATATCAAAAGACTATATAAATCGTCCAAATCTGAATTCCTAGCAAAAATATATGTATTTGTCAGCCAAATTCTGGTCATCGAATTTCCAAGAATAAGATGCACAAGCTTAGTCAACTGTCAAAATAAACTGCTAAGGAACAACGAAGATTTTATAAAAAATTTCTTATAAGGAAGTCTGTACTTAAGAGAAATATATTTTTGAAAGAACATGAATAAACAGGATTTTTTTTTTTTTAGAGACATATTAAAACATCAATTAAAAGACTTAAGTGTTAGCAAAAATCTACCATAAATGCTTAAAATCCAAATGTAGCATTTATGTAAACTTGAAAAAAATTGATTCAAAGATGAAAGAAATTTTATAAACTGCTTTGGTTGCAATAAATGAATAAATTAAAGAAAAAAAAAGCAGAAGAAATTAGAATCAAGTTCAATAAGTTTTCTTCATATGTAATTTGAAGTGAAGTCCAAATTCAATTATAAAGACAGAATGTTTTTCATTCATTATATAAGAACTATATTAAGACAAATTGTTAAAAGAAATTAAATCAGAATTTTTTAAAAATTAATGAGCTAATACTAATTTAACAGAGTGTAGATACATTGAAATCCTAATTTCTATTAACAGCTCAATTGAGGGAAGAAATATCTCTGATATAAACACTTCTATCAATAAAACTACAATAAGGGGGGAAAAAAGAATGTAACTTAGTATTTAAGCAAAATTCAACAGCACCGATAAGTTGACATTCTGTAATAATGCAAAAAATTTCAATTTTCAAATAAAAACCACCAATGAATGTGTTTCCCCCTGCCCCTTCTGAAAATGATTAGAAATTCTCTAATTTAATTTGGGAATAAATGTAATAAAACGGAATATTAAGTTCTTTATGATAATTTTGAAGATATAAAATGCAATTAAATTAGAAATTGGTAAGAAATATTCATAAAAATATATATAGCAATGGATATGTGCAAGCTTTAAAAAAGGAATCGAAAGATCCTACATAGCAGTTAGTTTCAAAAGTTATACGATAACTATGCAATACAAAGGAACACAGATTTAGTTTAAAATTCAAACAGGAAAACTGAAGAAGGAGATCATTGCAACAAAAGAGACCTAAAAAATGCTCAATTCAGAAAAGAACATTTATAGTATTTACTTGAAAATAATGAGTAAATTACTCATAAGAACAATTGAAACTGTGATTATATAAACCATGAAATCTAGTACGTGAACTTTTATAGCAAGCCATACAGCTGAAAAAAAGGACATTATTATGCTTCATATATAAATAAAATTTGAACCATCTCAAATAACAATACATCAGGTATAAAAAATTTTAAAAATTTAATCAAAATCACTTTTATCTGAAAATTATGTCTTATTCTCAATTTAAGCAAATTTATTTGAGATGGTTAAAAATTTTCCAAGAATGATGCAAACATAATCAGAATGAACAAAATGTTAATTAAAGAAATTTAACCAATCTTAAAAACAATTAATAAACATGAAGAAAAAATTAATGAAATGCATTCTGATTATGATTACATATCAAAAGTTACTATTCTAATTATATTATATGATCATCAGGTTAATTCAAAATCTTGACAAAATTCCATTATTTTAAATTAATTTTAAGAAAAAAAAATAATAAGCTCAATTCATTTAAGTACTTAAAATTAATTTTGCAAATATCTTTATGGAAGAACAAAATAAGTTTTGCATAATAAATCTTATAAATATTTCAGAAATTTCATGAATCAAAAAAGTCATCCTGTACTTTTACTCTTAAAATATATTTTCTAAAAGAAAAGAAAATAAGAACATACTTGATTCACTGACAAACTCATAAATTTCATTTATCTCACCTTTCATATGACCAGATTTCAATAAACCACCAGACAGCAGAAGAAAATTTATACCCTAATTGGATGCTAACCTCAAATTAAAATCTCTCCCACAAAAGTAGACCAGAGGGGACAAAACACGAAGTTTAAAGATTCCATATTTTAAAACTGTGTTTTAAAAAAAAATTACAAAGAAATAATAATAACAATCATTCAGGGCATATAATGCACTACATTTAAAAGAGATGAAACAAGATGTATCTAGATGGACATAAAAAAAAATGTTTTTAGTGGGGTAAAACAGACAGAATGGCAAAACACTGAGAAAATTAAAAACAAAGAGATGCACGTGCCTGAATACCAGATAAGTACATACATTTGAAAGAAGTGAAATCAAGAGGATGGAAACATTAAAGATGGAAGACAGTTCAGAAATTCGATCAGAACATGGAAAAATTATAGCAAAAATATTATCAGAATGCACATAAAAAAGTTAACATGTCACAATGTAATTTTAAAATGAAAGTTGTAAAATAAAGGAAGGTAAATCATATACACATTTCCTATTTAAGTTTTTTAAACAAATGGGATTCAGCATCCATGAAAATGTATCAGGGAAGTGAAGAGAAAAAAAAGGGGGGAGGATATAATATCTAAAAAAACATGAAAATTTCTCATAATTCATACTCTTATAAAAATAAATATGGACATGTAACTGCAGCAATAAAAAATATGTCTGAAATAAGATAGCATTAATAAATAAAATAGGCTACTCATAATTTAGAATAATTAAATTAATATTTACGACATTTCAGTCACCATTATAAGAAAGAATGCCATATTATTCAATGTACCTCACCATTAGTTCATTACTTACCACTGACTGCATTTGCTCAAATCTATTCCGGTTAATGATTTACATGTTCGAATAGCAGTTTTAACTAAAGTAGTTGGGTCCTTCTCAGGGTTTGGTCCATCCAATGAAGGTGACCAAGGTCCACCTATGGCTACAGTTTCATTCTTTCCTTTTAGACCAACGAGGAAACTAATTAACCGTGTAGGATGGACAAAATTTTCTTTTGCATCATCACCATCTTGTGCTAAGGCACAAGATTTCTTGAATATTTCATTGAGCGATGGAATGGACATAAGCATCACCTATTAAAAAGATCAAATAAAATAACAAGCAAATATTTCAGCAATTTACTTATTTAAATGGCATAATTATCTGGAAAAAAAAGGTAAAAAAAATAAATAAACAACAAAGTGAAACTTTTCAAAACAGTGTGAACTGAAGCTTCTGTACATATAACATGAGGCAAAGTGCATTCGGTTCCAAACATTCTTACTGGTTTTTGAGTATTTCATCTACCGAAAACAAATCTGCTTTTAATATTTACTTATTGATTCCTGTTTGTAAGGTATAATGGTAGCATTACAAACATTAATAAATTAAATCAGGCTTAAGATACAGTTGCTACATTAAAACTCTTTCCCATTAAGAATTAAGTAAAATAATTGAAAAATTGAAAACAGCAGAGCAAAATTTTCCCAAAAAAGATGTAACAATGACTTACTTTAAAATATTAAAAATAACAAATATTAAGATAGCTGCTGTAAAATTTCAAATAAAAAAAATGGAAGTTTTATACATCACTTTAAAGATTTTCAAATTGAATACATCAAATAAAAAGAGTATGTAAATATTAATAATGAGACAGAAATCTGATAAAATTATTTGCATTTATCAAAAATAAATAAATAAAATATTTACTTTGGCACTATAAGTATAGTCTGCATCTGGTGGTTCAAGGACTGCGTCATTTTCAAGTATGGGTTCTGTATCTTTTCCAACAATATGAAAATTACATGGATGATCCATTACAAATGGTCTATGAAGGGGAAAAACATCTTGCCAGAGGAAACTAGCAGCACAAAAATCCGAAGGAACATAGAGGTTGGAATAACGTTTACGCAATTCCATAACATTTCCAGTTTTACTATAAGAAAATAAAAGAAAGATAGCAGATTCAAGCAGACATATAAAGAAATATTTATTTTTACATGCATTATATAAAAAGAAAAATTTTAATAAAAAATTATTTCAGAGAAAAAATTATTTTTAATTAATTGTAATTTTTTTATATTGGGAAACTTCATACCCATAAATATGCGAAGACAATTTTTTTAAATCCTAAGAAATTAACAGTTATTAGCATTCCTCGATGGTTTAAACAATATATAATAGACATCTGCCACTGTAACTCTACTAAATGAAGACCCTTCCCTAAATTTGTTATCTTTCATATTCTAAAGGATTTGAACATATCTCTTGAAGATAAGTAAAATTCAAATATTTTTATCTTTTAGCATGTAAAATTCAAACATTTTTATCTTTTAGTACTTTATACTATACATAGATATAAGTAATGTATGGATTTGTATTTCTTCATGATTTAATTTTGAGATTATACAAAATCTATACTTTTAAAAGGCAACTATTTGACGAAAACAAGTTGAGGAAAGTTGGTCCAAAAATAAAATAAAAAGGTTTTATAAAACAAAATTGAAGTGGCTTCACTTATCTAAATTCATTTATTTATTTTAGAAAATTTATCTCATGAGAGTTATACAGCTTGAC
>JAOUZG010006261.1:1155926-1188696 GCA_026289955.1 Argiope argentata
TTTTTTTTAAAAATTTTTTTTTTTTTTTTTTTTTTTTTTCAAAAAAAGAAAATATATATATAAATATTTTTTTTAATATTATGTATGAAAATATATATATCAGATTTTTTTTCTTGCAATTAAAATATTAAGTCAACTATTTCAACCTTTAAATAAAGCATATTAACATTTTAGGATACATATAAGATTATATCATAAAATACACGTACCTACTGAAAAAGTGAATATTGTTAGGCTTAGATTTGCATAATTTTTACTAGAGAAAATACAAAATTTACTTACAGATCTAAGGATATTTTTGGTATCTGGACAGTGTATCGAGGAACAGTCCGTTGTCTCCTTCGTGGAGGACTACGACTTGATCGTCGTGGTGATCTGGAACGCTTCCTGGGTGGTGGCGAGTACCTGTCTCTTTCACGATATCTATCCCGTCTATCATCTCTTCGAACTTCTCTGTCTCGTTCTCTGTCACGACGTGATGGTGGTGAATGCCTTCTAACAATATTAGACATTCTTGGTCCTAATAGAGGATAAATAGAATAGAGGGATAAATAGAAATTAATTATATTATCGATTTTAATTTTTTGTATAGGAAAAATGCAAAAATTAAAAAATTGAAAAAGGAATGTATATAAAGATTTTGACTAATTTACACATTTTGAAACTGAGAAAGGGGGATGGGTAGAGAATCAAGTGTGTGAAAAGGATAATTTAAGTAAACAAGAAATTAAACAAATAATGTATTTCTTTGCAAGAAATCTAAATAACATGTGAACAGGATACCAAATTTTAGATAAAAATATATCAGCCAGAAGTCTAAATGCATGTAAACATGGTAATAAACAAAATAAGACAGAAAAAAATTAATTTTTATGGTAAGAATTTTAAATCAAATACCTCAAAGAACCAACAATTATAAGTCAACTTATTCAAATGCATGTGAAGGTGACAACTCAAAAATGCAATAATTTGAATAAAAGAAATTAAAACTGAAGATTTATTACATTTTAATGACAATAAGTCAAGGGTTCATCACACTATATGGTCTAAAAACATCATACTACATTTGTATTCTTAAAAGTCAAAGGAAGGAAAATCCAATGATGATTCTGAAGGAAATGCATAATCATAATTCTTGTATTTAAAAAGTCAATTTTTTGCCAATTTTGTATTTAAAAGCATTGTTATTCCGACTAAAATTATCTATCATATCATTTATTCAATTTGTTTCCTAAAAGATGTGCCTTGATTTTTCTTACAATAAATGATAATGACTAGACTTTAAAAAAAATGACAATGTTTTATTATTACTACCTATTTTTTTATACCTTTATTATCCATTAGTTCAGCATAATCCACTTCTTGTACCCAAGGATGTTGATTATTATGTTGAATAGCTAATCTTTGCTGCTGCTGTTGACCTATATTAAAATAAACAAAACTACCTTTTAGAAAATAAATTATTCATTGATATAAATAAATTTAACTATGTATGGAAGAGTATTAATATAATATTAATAGCACATCTGTATTAAATAAATCAGGATTTTTTTTTCACAATTCTTTTTACTATGCACAGAGAGAAAAATAGAACAATTTCCAAAAAGGAGAAGAATAAAAGTTTCTCTAGATTTTAACAAGTATCAAGTTCCACATCTTGTTTCAACAAAACATTACTACAAAATGCATTATATATCATTAAGTTTTACAATATTTTTTGGGATGAATTTTTTAACCAGAATTTATAGTCATGGATTATCAAAATAGGAATTATTTAAGATATATATATATATCAAGTTACCAAACATATATTCTCTCTTCAAGCTTGAATACAATCACTACTAAAATATATTTATCTTATTTTATTATTTTGGTATTTCATTTAAAGTAACAATTTACATTATGAATGGAACTGAACTAAAGTGACATAATTGCAATTTTTAAATTGTCAGAAATGTTACTTAATATTACATTTTCGACTGATAATAATTGTTTATTTAAAGTGCTAATATCCATTAAAAACATTAAACATCTATATTTAAAAATTCTTGTTTAATAACTGCAACCATGAAGCTTAGAATCTCTTACTATGCAACAACTAAGCACATCTCACGATAAAGAAGTACAACTGACTCTAATGCCTTAGTGACAACAAATATTAGATAACATCTTGTAAATGAATGAAACTTTATCCATATTTTTCATTTATCAATTTTTCAGAAACAATTATTTTAAGTTTAGCATTTTCTAAAATTTAAAATTGATTCCTTATTTCACTAATAAATTAATATCAAAAACTGTAATTAACATTCTAATCTTCTATTAATTCTGATGCAAATTCATTTAAATGGGGTTATTATAAGATTATAATTATAAATATGAAACCAATTATTTTAAACTAGGAAGAAAAACTCAAACATATTTACCTAGTGTTTCTATGACAGCCATTTCCTGTTGAACTTGCCATCGACTAGGTTGAGCTACTGCCGTATAACCAGCTTGATTATTTGCTACATTCGCTATTGCAGCATTCATATTTACACTTTGAGAAACATTAATTCCTAAAGATACAGGGGCTGCTACTACTGCAGCTAAAGGCCCTTGCTGTCCAATGCCAGGGCGATTATTGTTTCCTTGCGGTACATTTAACTAAAAAGGAATGCATAACTCAGACAGTACACCAAGTACAACATCAACTATAAGAATCAGAAAAAAATCTGATTCTTAATTCAAATAACTACACCAGAAAAACAAAGTTATTAAAAATCAAAATAAAATTCCACATTTATCAATTAAACATGTATTAAGAGTTTTGTACAATGATTGAAAAATATTAGCAATGTAAAATATTCATTTGAATATAAATCAGATATAATATTTATAGAATAACAGAAAAATGTTCTAAAAGTTTAAAAATATTTTTTTAATATTTAAAAAAATTGAGTATATTTTATTATTGTTATTATTATTACAATTCTAGCTCCACAACTACCACAAAAAAAAAGGCAAACCCTGCCTCATATCTATGCATAATAACACATCATGAATTAATATATAACGCAATTAAGTGCTTAGAAATTTAATTTTATAAAAAGATAAATAAGAAATTACAATTGTCATTATTCTTTAGAACAACTATAAAGCACAATACTGTTTAAGTAATGTTTAATCATGTAACACACACACAAAATGAGGGCTAAATAAAAAATAAACATAAAGCTATATTTAATTTTCACAACTTATTCAATGAATTCAATTTGCATGTTAGCTGATATCAAACTAATGGAGCATTTTAAGAGCATATTTTGGCTGCAACTGCACTAATAGAAAAATATCAAAAATAAAAATAACTTACCTGAACAACTTGATTAGAAATAACTTGATTGGGAAGAACTTGAATTCTAGTAGCATTCCATTTAAATGGACTGTTGGAATTATATGTAGCTTCAACAAGGACCCTCTCACCTGCTTTTGGTATATTTCCCTTCACGGCACTACAATATTAAAATAAAATAAGAATAAATCTCAAAACAATAAGTATGTTAAAGTAATATAATAACAGTTTTATTTTTCATTTCAATTCTAAGTATCATTTATTTTCCAAAACAGAAACAGATAGTTGTAGTGTTAAGTAGACAGTATCAGTGAATAAAAACCCTTTCATAAAATTATTTCATTAAAAAGAGAAAAGGTATTTGGCACTTTTACATCATTCAAGGCATTGAAGCTTATCTTCAAATATCATCAAATTTTTGCAGCAGATAAGTATAAACAAGAACAAGGTTTCAAAATCTCTTCAATTCCACATTTACTATATTACCTATGATTAATTCCGAGTTATTTAAATTAAAACAAACTATTAAAACATGTTAATACATGTTTTAATATTTTGTTTTAATTTAAATAAAGAAGATAAAAGAAGCAAGACTTAATTAAAAGATCATACAAGTAGCATGAGAAATTTGTTCAGACAAATGTATCCATCTCTGAGCAATAATGTGACTAAAATATTTCATTAATATAATAAAATCTACTGTTTGTACAATATGAACTTTTTATACCTTCCATATAATTTTAACCACTTTTAGAATCACAGTTTCCTTAATATACATTACATACATTGTTTATTATTAATTTTATGAAGCATAAAATAGACAAATTCAAACAAATTGGAATTTAAAAAAGTTCTATATCTGAAATTTTAAAATATTTCATTTATACTTTCTTTTTTTCGCATTGCTCAAGACACTAATCATCTTAAAATGCTACAATTTTTATTTACAGAGTAGAAAATATATAAGAGAGGAAATATTGTCTCATTATTTATATAAAGTTTTATTATAACTATATGTGAATAACAATATAAAGTTTTAAAAAAAACATTCTTATATATATTTATTTATTTTAAAGTACATATGCTATCTTATATAAAAAATTCCTTTATCAAATTCAGAGAACTATACTGATTATATTGCACACTATATCATATAATTCTGTGAACCAAATTATTTTGTCTCATTACTTGACAAATTTTAAGAATCTTATATAAATATATAAAAGCCTTTGGCACTTATTGTAATATGCAACATTGAGTTGCTATGATTTAGTAAATGGAATACATAATCACTGGTGGTTTGTCCCCCCACCCCCCAAAAATGCTGAAGTTGGCCAAGAATTTTAACTAATATGTCACATAGTGTTTTGGATTTTTTCCATACTCAGAGAGACAACTAATTTGAACAATTAGTCGGCTCAGCTTTACTGTACGGTCACCCTTGGCGACTTTTTCAAAAGTTGGCGATAAATAATTTTTTTGGCAACCTTGGCGATAAATAATTTTTTTGGCAACCTGCCGAAAACTGGAATTTTCCCAGAAATTGTTTCCCCATTTCGAACTTCGGTGATATATGGTGGAGTTGATTTTGTCTTAGCTCCCACGTTCTTTGAATTTTATTGTGATGGCTGCATGGGGAGAATGATGTTATGTGGTATGATGAGCATGTGAATTTAAGGTATTTGTATGGATTGGATGAAAGGAAAGAGACGTTTGATTTTTGTATGAAAGCGGGGTTGATTGCGAATAGGTATGAATGTCCGAAATGTAATGAAGATATGAAATTGGTTGCAAGGAAAGATGTTAGTGATGGTTATGAATGGAGGTGTAAATCTAAGGTGAAAGGAGAGGAACATGATGTTAAAAGGAGTGTTCTAATTTTTTGATGCTAATATGCCTTACATTTCTTATTTCCTAACATATCCCATAAAAGCTTTGCACTTTTATTTTGTTACAATCCAGAAGTTCGTTATTCCACTCTGAAACTTTTCAGCCATTTTCTATGCTCTGTTTTCATTGGTTCTCGCTTCGAAGTCGCCAGAATGGCGACTTTTGGCGGGTTTTTGAAAAAGTCGCCAAGGGTGACCGTACAGTAAAGTTCTACCCAATTAGTCTATTAAAAACTGGGTAGTTTATGCTTTCATCAATTGTTAATATTTTTAAATGATAAATGAAAATAAATTTCTGTTTTTGTCAAGTTGATTAAAATCCATTCCATCCTTGAATCCACTCCTCTACAGATTGTAGTATATGATAATAATAATAATAAATGTTTTTAGTTAATTGAATAATTTTAACCAATTAATCCAGGCATATTACTTATAACACAGTCAATTTCACTTCTGTTACTAAACTTAATCTTTTTTGCACCAATATGCTTTACAAAATTCCTTAATTTTCAATTGACGTACAATTGTAGTAGCTATTTTTAAGTCAAAATATTAGATATTTTGATCCCCCCCAGCTAATTCTTATTTTTCATAATTTGGTAAAACTATTCCTCTTATAAAGGTACTTTATTAAACTATGGCAAATAACCAAAAAAACATGCTTATTCAATGACACAGAAAACAAAGAGAGAAGGAGGGGGGGGGGCCATTCTTAAATATAAATGAAAAAAATTGTTTTCAGGGTATTATATTCATATGACATTGTAGCCTGACACAAGTCATCAGTTAGTCTCAAAAATTAGATTTTGATAAGTATGGAAAACTAAATCCCTGCACAATTCAATATTATTAATGTTGCTGTTGTTTTTTTAAGTGGCAAGAAAATAGTTGATTAAAAAAGATACAGATAAATTTAGTTATATTATACATGCCTAGGAATAGTTGAAACTTTTGGGCATTATCAATAAAATTTATAAGCAAAATATAATGCATTAATTACTCAAAAATATTTCTAATTATCTCAAAAGAAATAAACTCATACACATGGACTTAAAAAACAACTTGAATCCAATATAAATAAATTAAATTTCACTTACCTCATTTGGAAGAAAACATCTTCATCCACAAACCCAAAATTTTCATGTAATTTTGTTACAGTGCCAGTAAATACCCTATGCTTGTATTGCTGAGCTTGTTGCTGAGGTTGTTGTTGAGCAGGATGCTGCTGAACTACAGCTGCAGCTGCCTGCTGAACAACAGCTGTTTGATGAGGATGTGGTTGAGGACCCTGATACTGAGTGGTTTGGGCTAAAAGTCTTGGAGCAGGATAACTTACAGTAGCTACCTGAGTTGTTGCAAGGGATGTTGGTAATGCAACACCAGGTTGTGGTAGGCGAGCAATTTCTACTACCATTCCATTCTAAAAAATTAACAATAAAATTATAGATGTATATTTAAAAATTTCTAGAAAACATATATAACATGTGAATTTTATTTGTTAAAAAGACTAATTCCGGTAATATCACAAATGCATAACATGACTAAAAACATCTAAATATATAACTCTATACTAAACTATTGAGAATATATGTTTGATACATGTCTAATCAAAATTATGATTGGACGTTTTAATTACATTAAAATACAAAAGATGTTGATGTAAAAAGAAAAAATTATTAATTATTATTAAGTGCATTACCATAACTTTTATTTCGCCCGATAAATTGCACAATCTACATAGAACCTCATACATCTTATCATCTGAAGAAAATAATGGAGATTCCTTGTATGACACCTCTTTGTCCTTTTCCTTCCATTTGCAATGACCTTGACATTGTAACTTTGGAAATACATGTTTTTCCAATTATTTTAAAGTTATTATGATATCAAATTTATCAGGGGTTAAAACTAAAGACTCTAGAATCTAAAACATTCTTTTATTTTAATTTGGTCCAGTAACTTTATTTTGAAATAACTTCCTTAGATTGTTTTAATTTAATGTAATATAAACTATAACTTAATTACAAATAATCAGCAGTTTCATTCCATCAATTTAGAGAATTATAATATTCCATTTAAAGAGAATGAACTAGCTAGTCATCAAAGGTAGCTAGTTTGATATTATTTCACATATACTTTAAATACATATATAAAATAATTAGTTATCTTTTTTTAAAAAAAAAAAATTGACACCTAAATTACAATGGGATAAAGAATTGTAGGAATGGGTTTTCAAACAAAAAACTAATGACGATATATTACATGATGGAATTTCAAAGCATTATAAATACAGATAGTAACTTTGTTCAGTAATATTTAGAAAAAAAACTTACATTCACATTTGCCACTTGAGTAGTAGCAGCTAATGAAGCAGGAATGGCAATCCCTTGCTAAAACAAAAAGAAAAAAAAAGTCTTATTTATTTTTTTAAAGAAATAGTCCAAAAACTTTTATAATCTTCAAATAAATATATTTTCAGCTATATAAAAACTAAATTTATATAAAATTATAAGGAAATGAAGCATCTTCCAATATAAGTATGAATAAACCCTAAAGGGATACTAATTTTTATTAAATTTAAGGAATAAAATATAAAGAATATATAGAAGCAATTTTACTTTATACAAAACTCTGAATTAAAATTCCAAAACAGTCATGAAACAAAGAAAAAACTTATTGCAATTTGGAATTAATATTTAAAGCTATTAAAAATCAAACCAAAAAAATATATATAACTGAACATAAGGCATTTATTTTCCAGGACACTGTTATAATGCTACAATAACGAATATATACAATTAAAATAACATTCTGATCAACATCTTTGAAGAAACTATTATTAAATATCTTACAAATAGCATGCCTGCTCACAGCAAATATGTAACACAGACAGAAAGCAAAGAAATTTACAAATTCTAATATTATTTAGTGAGAATACATACAACAGATTTATGACTTACTAGAAAGTATCAAGATATTACTCAAAACTCTGAGTCAGAGAGATTTACGAGCACAAAAAGGATCAAAACCTTATTTCATAATTGAATTAAAAAAAAACTTTAATATTAAAAAGATATAATGCATACAACATTTATTCACACATTGGAATAAATTTATGAGGACAGGAAAGGTCAGGAGTTATTAGAGAAGTACTATTTAAACATATTATTCACAACCAGATTCTTTTATTTGAGGCAGAAAATCAAAATAAATGATATTGGGAACATGAATACATTACTGTGTTCAGAGGGAAAATGATAAATCACATACTTATAATAAGTATATGATTAAATATGTATAAGCGCTCTCTCTCTCTCTCTCTCTCTCTCTCTCTCTCTCTCTCTCTCTCTCTCTCTCTCTCTCTCTCTCTCTCTCTCTCTCTCTCCAGAAATTGTTTGTCTTGAAGAAAATTTTCAACATTTAAAAAAAATTTTTAAAAAAGATTTGAAATTTTAACTCAAAAACTACTTACTTGTTGAAGCATTGCTCCTTGTTGCAAAGCACTCTGGAAGAAAAATTTAAATTGTTTATTATAACATAAGAATATAAAAATAAATAACTAAATAAGGAATTTAAAATAAGTACCTGTGTTAAAGTTATTGCGGCCAGACCTGTGCCATATGACGCACTGACGGCTGGAGCCTGCTGGGCCTGCTGATTCTGTGCAGCTGCAACCACAGCGGCAGCTGTAGCCAAAGAATTAGCACCACCAGCAGTAAGACCAGCGCCAGCGAGACCAGTTGCAGGTGCAAGTCCAGCTCCAGGACCTAAACCCGCTCCAGCAAGTCCAGTTCCTGCTGCAGAAGCATGGGATATTTGCTGTGCTGTTATTATAGATGAGCCAGCAGGTGGAGGTTGAACTAAACCAGCAGCTAAAATTAAAGCATTTGAATATAATAAATAACTTTTACAAGAATATACATTATAATTCCTAGTATTAAAAAAAATATTTTTTTAAATAAAAATTTTAAAAAATATTCAAATATAGGAGAAATGAATTTCAATTGAGTAGACAAATTTATAGGCATAAAACTATGGGTATATTTGCATACATATGCATAATTTAGTATCACTTTCAAAAATCTGGGGTACATTTGATGAAATTACCTAAAACTATTGCAGCAATAAATTTAACTCAACCCACCATTTTCTATGAAGGATAAAGAATAATTATTTAAATACAAATAACAAATGAATTATCTGAAAAGCACTGAATTGTACCATTTCAATGTCTTAAAAATATAATGGAGTTAACTAAACACTTTCCAATGAGTCTTTTATTATGAAATTATTCATAAGGTATGAAAAGATGTTTGTTTAGAACCACCAGAACAATTTTGATGAAACTTTTTATATAAATTTAGGTTGTGTTGTTTTTTTTAATGTTTATTCCAGACAACATATCAAACAAACAATTATTTTTTTTTCCAGTAGCAAATTTTTGTAATAGTGACAGCAAATTTCCAAATATGTCAATATTGAGATCTATGAGACAGCAAAACTTTTTCAGAAAAATTCTTAACTTTTTTTTAATATTAAAATATTTTTTCCCGTTTATATTTTAACTAACAATAGAAATATAACCACACACACAATCAACCACAATAACATTTCTCAGTCTTTAAATTTTTCTTTTCTACATTCACCCCCAAATCTTATACATATCTCTTTATCTCTTTATACAGTACTACACATAAAACTGCTAACATTTACAAAAAAAGGGGGTGCATTTTTGAATTATAATACTAATAATAACATTAACATTTTATCAGGAGATTTAAATTGATCAGAGAATAATGCATCTGGACATTAGAAAAACATTATGCAGAAATGAACAAACTACTATTCTTTACTTAGACATCACAGCTGTTTGTTGATTATCATATTTTTTTTAATAAATCAAAAATTCCAAAGTTGTGATTTTTATTTGTAATTTTAATAAATAAAATTTGGTACTTACATATTAGACCGTCAACAGCAATGATTTAGTAAATCATTGGCAACGGATTCAAATTTGTGATAAACTGTCGAAAGCAACGAAACCGACAAAATGGCAGGCGACAGCTAAGGTTTGAACAATTTTTTCAATAATGGCAGTTTTTTACCATTATTGACAGTTTAGCAACTCATAGGCAATGCCTTCAAATTTGGTAATAAATTCTATATATAGCAAGTTCATTGTAATCAAATTCTACTACACATTTCTAAATTTTTTGAAATACACTATCTTGTATACTTGTGATCAAAAGAATACAAGCATTCTCAGATTTGCATATTTTTTCCAAATTTCTCCAATAAGATTGAATCTATTACATTGAATTGAGATCATGTAAAATATATGTTTCAGATTAAACTTTACAATGAAGACTCCAACATAAAAGTCTTTAAAGTATTGCCCGAAAATTATTGAAAGAAATTATCTCCACTCTGTTTCTCACAAAACTGAGAACCATTTGCAATTTTCACCAATAATTTTACTTATTGTGTGTAATGCCTATATATAACATTATCATACAATTATATTTATGTTCAGGAAGACATTAAAAAATTCTTAATCTTTATATTGCATATAAAATGCAGAATTTTGAAATCATTATAAAGATTTATAAAATTTAAAACAATAACTCAACTTAACATTCTATTAAAATCTAACTAAAAATTACATTGTAGCATTGAAATTAAATCTGGAAATAAATATACTGAATGAAAACAAGGGATATATGAATATTTCTAATACATGATTTTTAAATATGAATGAGAAGCAGTTTTTATATAATAATACAGCTGTTAAACAGATATAATACAGCAGCTATTAATTAGTTTACAATTATAAAGTTCAAACCCCACAAGTATTGGTATTTCTATTTAAATTTAAGCTGTTTCAAATTTCAATTTGACATCTCTAAGAATTATCATTTCACACAAGAGATTGGTATAGATTTTCAAATAAGTCAGATATTGCTCTAACTGAAGTTATTTTAAAAATAAAAACTGAATGATGCTGTTGAAAAATGCATAATAGTAAATAAATATTGATGAATAAGAATAATTACCAGTAGCTCTAACCCAAGGTGGATTTTTCGTAGCAACAAATTGGGACATCATGAAGCTCTCCAACTTGAAAATTTAAATAATGAAGACAGAAACCACTGTAAAAAAAGAAGGAACATAATTATCATTATTTAACTTTGAAAAATACAACTTAAACAAGTTCATCATTATAATACTTAGTATAGTAATAGTTAGTATAATAATAGTTCTTAGTATAATAATAGTTCCAAAAAACACTGTTATGATGACAAATATTTTAGAAAATTTAAACCTTTCCCTACAAGAGAGATCTACTGCTCATCCAATTTCATAATATAATTGGATTTTAAAAAAAACGAAATAAAATCTTTTTACTTCAATATAATTAAGAAAAAAATATTGTGCATTACTGAAACTGAAATTTCTTAATCATCTGACAAAGTGTTGCAATGTTAATGATAATGTTCAAAATGGCCATTTCCAATAAGAGAATTAACCATTGAAACAAACATGCAATGACTATTTTAAGCAAGCTATTCAAACTCTAAAAATGCCTGTCATGAAACATTTATCTCACCAATCTAATACACATACACAATTGTTTCATATGCTTTTTCCTAATTTGAATTAAGTTGCTTTTAAAATATATTAAAATTAATTTTATAGCCTATTAATATATGTCTTAATTTTAAGCTGATTTCAATAAATTTCCTTTACGGGCTATTTAAAGCACCAAATAAAGTTACTGAAAAATAAAATTGAATTTTAAATTCTCATATGAAAAAATATAGGAAAATTGGTAATTTTATCCAATTTTTTATAGAAATCAAATTTTTAAAAATTAGTAATATATATATATATTTAAAAAGACATATTTTAAACTATTACATTTTTCCCCCAAATTCCAAATTTTTTTCTGCACACAAGCAACATTTTTTGGTCATTTTTCAAAACATTATCTCTTTATAATTCCTTATACAGCCTTTTAAAAACTACTTTATGAAAGGGTAAAATTACTATTTTAATGACCTATAATAATGAAAAGCACTACACAGAGCAAACTGAATGGGGTAAATAAATTGCATGTCAGTCAATTATCAAAAATATTTTTGACAAACCAAATATTTTTAATCAACAAGAAAATGCTTATTTCTTAATTATTTTTACAATACATTGAAATTTGTATGCCCATTTTTGAAAAAGCCCTCTACCACTTCTCTCTGTTCAAAATAAATTGATGAGACAAATATGCAGTCTATTAGCTATAGTACTAATCGAAATTTTTTTTGTTATTCTATGTCAAATAATTGAAGAATAATTCTTTCATTTAATAATACTTTTCTTTAAACTTTCTAAAATATGACATCTGAATAAGAAAACAAACATGATATTATGGACATTTTAAAATAAATTCTATAACCTATTCCATTGATCACCATCTAAAATAAATGGTAAGAACCAAATACAGAATAAACAACATTTTAACTTTTTTCAGAAGTTTAAAATATGTAAAATGCAAATTTGAATAAAGCCCATTGATTAACTAAAGAAACTTTTACCAAGATGAAGAAAAAAAAATTATTTATTTTTATTCAGCCCACAAAATATGAAAAAGGAGTCGTGGAAATTGTGACTAAATTAATAGTTATATATTATTCCAATTTCATATCTAACAAAATTTAGCTGTATTTAAAAGTTTCAGTATGATTATAATTTTTTTAATACATTATCGTTTATAAATATTAGTCATTCAAACAACCATTCAATGGCTATACATATTTTACAATTAAATATGCATTAAGTATTAAATAAAATCCTTTTATTTACTTTAATATTTTTTAGACAGATGGAGGAATTTATTTATGGATTAATAAACCGAAAATGAGAAAATCAAGCTAATCTTGAAGAACTGTCTCAATTTTAACTGTTGTGCATATTCAAATACAAAAATTTCAGTTATTCACAATATTTCAGTTTCTTTATAAAAATAAATCGTGCTATTTTAATAGCAAAAAAAAAACTATCAGAAATGAAAATTTTACTACTTTTAAGGGATAAAAATAATAATAAATTTATTTTTTTTATCCCCCACAATAAAATCTTTAATTAGATTAAAACAACATTGTTGAAGGATTATAACAAGTATATTTTACGCTGTCATCATTTACATTGGACTGAAAATGTTTACAATTTCATTCCTCTGCATAAACAAATTCTGTAAACACGCATACATTAAAATTGTCAACTGTCACCAACCAAACAATACATTTTATACTATTTGTCAGTAGAATTTCAAAATGGGAGACCTTCTTTCAATGCATAATCAGTTAATTCGATTAAAATAATTATATTGTGCATGCTTGTTAAAAAAGATCAACAAACGCTACCTACCAAAAATAATCTTTTTGTAAGAGAAAAATAGGAAACAGGTGAAATTATTTCGGGTTAATGTTTATTTATTTTTTAAGTAATATTTTTATTTATTTTCAACAAGAAAATTCAGAAGAAAATCTTTTAACAATAATAAAGTTTCCTATCCTTGAGGATTAGCGTCACATTGTTACGTGATAAGAGATAGTTCATCGATTTTCTTTAACATACAAACTAACAAAAATAAGTGACAAGCTCAAACACTAAAAAAACAAGTAACAAGTTAAAAATTCACATAGAATATTTTGTAAAAACATCAAACACTGAAATCATTGGATATAATTTCAGTGTATTGAAACGATCTAACGTCATCTAACAGTAGCCATCTTAGCAATATTCTTCCCTTTTTTTTATTCATATTTACGAAAACAACATTCAGAAAAGAAAAAAAAACTAAAAATGCCACAAAATCAAATATTAAAAAATTGCTATTTTTAATCAACAATTTTATACCAGCGAAATAATTTCACATTTTCTTCAGAAGTTTGTAGAAAAATTTAATAAATGTTTTTATTGATTGCCAGAAGATAGTACAGGAAAAGTGGTTCCGGTAAGGTAATATGATTTCCGGTTTTATATTTGCTAAGGAGATAATCTTTTTCAACAAATTATTTGAAAAGGTCAATCAACATTTTAAATCTTTCTTAAATTTGTTGTGGTTTGAAAACATTAAATACCGAACTATACCTTAATAATTTTAATTTAGGAATCTAGTGATATTTTTCATCAACATTTTTTAATTAGAAATAAGATAATTTTTACTGGGTATTTTAAGGTCTATCATTCTCTCGATATACAGTGGCTCAAACAATTGCGAGTATACATTATTTTTATTTGATAAATACAACTTTCAATTTAAGTAACACATTACCGAGAGGAACGAACATATTTTTAATTTTAGGCATAACTAATGCTTTAATTTAAAATAAAAACAAAGAAAAACTGAAGAATTTCAGTAGCATTTGAAATAAACATGCGCAGATTTTTGCCTCAAAAAATTCAGAATATACCAATGAAATTTTTATAATTTATCTCTTAGAAAAAAAAGTGTCAATATTTAATTGTATGTCTTTTGGCCTTTTATAATGGCTTCTAAACGCCGTGGTACTCATTCGATAAGTTTTTGATGATTTCTGAAGATATTTTACCTCATTCTTCTTGTAACACTTGTTTTAAATGGGTTTTGTTTCTAATTTTGTATTTTTGAACAACTATTTTGACTGTGGCTCACATATATTCAATGGCAATATTGTTTAGTTACTGTGGTGGTACGTGTGAAATGAAAAAGACCTCACATTTTGAAGTTACATGCATTCAGTTGGGATTATATTTAGTTCTTTAGATTGCTGTGAAGTATATCCAAATAAACCATGTGGTTTATAACTACCCCGGATGAAGCCATAAAACTCCAATTCATGATGGAATCACCACCATGTTCAACTGTGGAGCATAAATTTTTTTGGATCTAAAGCAGTATTAGGCTTTCTCCATACAGTGCAAGAGGATGTCAACTTTTATTTCAATTGAATTGAAATATTTCCACTAGCTGCATTTAAAACAGCTGTGTATATATATATATATATATATATATATAACTGTTATAACCTTTTCAACCCTCCACAATAAAAGAAAGATTTACATCCAAAGTGTTTGACACTCTTCCTCTTTTAAAATGTTTTATTTCTTTGGAACGACGAAAAACACACGTTTGTGTCTTTATCTTGATTCGACATATTGTCCAAACGGTCCCTTTACGGGAGAGAATCCCACATCTGGCAGTTTGGAGGCACTTACAAAGTGAGGATATTACACCCATCTGACCCAAATGACCCAGTTGCCAGAAATGCCAATTATCAAGTGTGAGAACAAGGGAAAATTACAGTGGTCAAACAGGTATCTCAGAGCAAGGCAGAGTAATCTTTACAACGTATTAAAGAAGAAGTGGTAAAATAATAAGATAAAAATGGTACATTTATGGCTGTAGCATTGAATTGACAATATATTTAAATTTGTTAGATTAATGATTTATTCTGTAGTTATCAGAAGCTAATTTTAGGATCAATGATGAGCTAAATTATTGTCGGATTTCGAAAATGTAATTCAAATTAATATTCCGTTTTCTGTAATTCGAATTAAACAACTTGGGAATATTTTATTTTCAATCACTGATTAATAAAGCATAATCTGACTACAAATTTCTCTTACAGTCGAGTCTCGAACTCATTATCATCCAGACCTCGATCTATAATTTCCATCAAATTTCCGTATTGTTGATCTGAGAGTTGATGTATATATATTAATCCCCTTAAGCGCTATTGTTTTAGACTTTAATAAAAAAACATATTTGAATAATCAGATGTATTTGTAAGTAGACTCTGTACTTTTATATATTAACTACTTAGATAGGATCTATAGATATAAGACCATTTTTATGTTCGATGGATTTTTAAAACACAATTGAATATTGTATATGGAACAATCATTTCTCAACTAAATCCTTTGATTGTTTTTGCAATTAAAGATTTGTCCATTTACAGTACTTATTTTAATATCCTCTCCAGTATTGTATACTCGCAGATGAATAATTATGGCCCTAGGATATTGAATGATTTGCATATATTAATTTAAGTTTTTTCTGATTACATTCAGGCCAAGGAAAAAATGCCTTTTTTCTTTGTGCTTACTGGAATTACTCTTTTAAAACTCTTCGTATTGACTTCGAAATAAAGCAAAGGAAATTTAAATATTATATTTAAATCGTTCGAGCTCTTAAAATCATCTTCTACCTAAATGTAAGCTATCGAAAGTAAAAAGTCATATTTTCAATTCCTCCCTGAAAGATTTCTTTAAAAATCAAAAGTTTGGTGGCATTGGCTTGAACTTTAATTCCCTCAATCAATTATTACCAAACCATTAATCTGTTATTGTTTTCTGTGAGTAAATATGGAATAAATTTCGTGTATGTGATAATTAGAATTTGTATAGACTTATATAAAAGAAAAACTCTTCTAAAATAGGCGGGATTTAGTAATTTGATCAGCTTTGAATTGCTGTTTCTGTTAAATCTTAGTGTTTCTCACTAATTTGTTTTCCATTCTACTATTTCTCAATTTTTTTTAATCAATTGCCAACTATTTGTGACAACTAATTGGTTTATATGAGATATATTTAATTTCAACTAAATCAATCAAATATAGCTTAATATCCATCACTCTATCAAATTTGAAGTCTATTACTTTAACTGTCCTATGCGTACTCTGTTCTCTGCTTATTTGAACTTTTGTAATGGAGATTAGTCTCACGACATTATAGAGTTATTACAAATGTAAAGGTAGGGGTGTATATATCTTCTAAATTTCATGGTATTGTTACTTCACTTTTTAATTCATTTTATAAATCATATAGATATTAAATATAATCTCTCTTCTATCCATAATGGAAAAATCATGAGATAAAATATTTGATGAAACAATAAAAGCGATTTGGTTTTCAAGATTATACACGCGCAAGTACCTTGCAGTGATTATTATTTTTTTTTTTGAAATTTTAATTAAAATATCAAAAAAAGAAATCCCTTCAAGACATTTATTTCCAATTCCAAGATAGACATACTTCAAATTCGATAACTAAAGGCGAAACGGAAACTAATTAGTAGAACGTCAGTACATACATACATGTATGTACATTTAGATAGATCAAAAACAGACAAAACCTCTTTATTATTAATAAATATAAATATTCCGATTACTGATTGTTGAAATTATTGTCATAATACACTTCAGAGTTGAAAAAAAAAACGATTTTTAGTACCCAACTTTTTATTACACAAATAAACATTTTTTAATCTCTTAAAACAAAAGATGGATTTTTAGTTTTAAAATAATTTTTTTAATATTCTTTATATTTATTTATTAAGATTATATTTGATAAATTAAAAATTCGTGAAATTACTTTTGCATTTTAAATACATATTATCATATGAGAGAACATGAAGTTGTTTTCTGATTTAAAATTTTTGAAGTCTGAAAATATGTAGACAACAAATTGACAATTCACGCTTTTGAAACATAAATTTTTCGCTTTTAGGATTATTAGAAAATAACGCAGAAGGTTGTCACAATTGGTGATTTTTCGTCAAATAAAGTTACAACTTGATTTCCAAATTATTCATTCTCTGAATTCTTAAGAATTGTCTTATTAATTTAAGTCATTAACCAGTTTAAACTGGTTAGAAACAATCACGAGACTATCAGATTTCGTACACGTCGATATTTAGAAAAATGACGGGCTTTTTTTATTTCAAAATCAGTCGAGCTCTAAAACTTTGTCAGTTAGATTGTGATTGTTTTAAAGTGGTTTAAGCTAGTTAAGGACTTAATTTAATTAAGACAAATAATGACTTAAAAATAACAATTTCCTCACATGATAACTGCAATTTTCGATCATTGATTTCATTATTATTTTTATTTTTTAAGAATACTGCAATTTTAACAGCCGTAACAAAAGAAAAATGTCTTTACTTGACCTTCTGGAAAAGTAACAAATTTCAATGTAAAAAGTATAATCTTTCCACAGAAAAAGATTAAGAATACCAGATTTTAATAGGTCAGAAATAAGAACAAAATTATTGCAATTAGCTCAAAAATAGTTAAGAATATACGATCATTTTATTGTTGCCATTCAGTAAACGAACATATCAACTCCTAGATGACTTGCAATTGTACAATTTCCTAATCCTGATGATATCGCTTTTAGATAAGTTATTTTTCTCTCGAGTTGGCTCGATAATTCTCCCGTCTTTCCCGATCATCGTTTTGAGTCTCTCCTTGTCCTTGGAGAAAGTGTATGATCCGTACAGCATGATAGAATTGAAATCGAAAGGAGTCAGGAGTCGGTTTTTTTGAGGTTCCAGCTTCTTGAATTGAGATTCTTGACCTATAAATAAGAAAAAGAAATCGAATAAACTTCTTTTGATTTGAGTTTAAAATGTGTCATACATCCAAATGAAAAGATAATTTTTATTGTGGGGGGCTATGTATGTAATTGCACTGATGCAGTAAGGAATGGTGAATGTGCTTATCGTGAAGTAAGGAATGATGGAATCTCGTCTTCCAATTTCCCCTCTAAAGATCTAGTAAACTGACGATCCTTGAAAAGTTATACCCATTCTTTTTTATTTATTTTTGACTAAGATTGACCCTCTAATTATTATTGTTTGTCTGAAAAAACAAGAAGCATTTGCGGCTTAAAGGCAATGCAATGTCTTGCTGAAGATAAAATCAAAAACAATTTTTTAAAATCAATTCCTACTTAGGTTCACAAAGGAAAATTTTATTTTAGTTACTCTTTACTAAATAATTACAAATAATATAAATATCTATAGAAATATAACAGAGCCCCAATATTAAGAGGCAAAATAGTAAGCGAATTTCCTGGCAATTTTCCATTCTTCTTTCTAAACATGGTGTTCGAAATCGTTGCCCAAGCGATGAGAATCCAACGCCCTACCAACCAGACTATCCCGGCCTAACGACTATAATTACTATAAATAATTTATCAAAAAATTATACTAGCATTGAATTTTCGACGCCAATTTAGGATTTAGAGCCAATTGCGGCAGGGCAAAATGCCTGATTTTTCTCCTTTAGGTGGGGTACTCAATATAGATGAGACATTTTTAATTTTCTATATTCTGTATTATTTTAATTCGAAAGTACTTCAAAATAAATCGGTAAAATCGATGAATTAACGATGTTTGATTTTAAATGCATCAAGCATCGTGAAAATTATAGGCCGAGAACATGTTAAGCCTAACCTCATTGTCGTTGGGGAAAAACAAACTGAATTCGTTACTTATTTGGCTGCGAGGGAATGAAGATTTTTTGGCGATAAAGTTAGTTTGTAATTAATTAATAAAAAATTAATGTGTTAATATTTGGAAAAACTTTATTAAGTTCAAATGTCATCCACTACACGTTTAAAAAATGTACTTGAACTTGATCGGATTAATAAACAGTATTTTATAAACGATTGAAAATTTATATAAGATATATATAGTGAGAATGTGAGCAATTAGTAAGAATTGAAAAAGGTGCAAAGCCAGAGGAAGAATGCTCTATGAAGTGATAGCTCGTATATATGCTATTTCACATATAGCTATGTTAATTGAACTGTTAACAATTGTTTGCAAAACTTCGACAGGGAATTGTCGTATATTCGTCGTGCATTTTCATGGCTATTTCTGAAAGAAAGTATTCTAACATCCTTCCACTAACATAACATTAAAGTTCCTCACCATTTCTTTACAGCTTATACTCACAGAACGCTAATATCTTATGCTCATAGAAGCATAAGATATTAACGTTCTACTTGTTCTTACTATCTACTTGTTCAATTCTGTGATGGAACCATCTGGCTTGTTGTTATTAGTGGCATGTTGTTATTAGTACGAGACATCAGAGAGTTTTAAGCTGAAAGGAGCTTCTTTTGTTTTGCAGTAGCGTCAACTAGGGCCAAGGGTACGATTTAGCTACTCACTCATCCCATTCGCTTGCACAGCCCATTTTTACAGAGGGCAAATTCATACACCTTACAGATAGAACACATAAGAACAACCATTCTCGAACCGGGACTCGAACCCAGGATGCCCAGCTCTCTGGGAAGACGTGATGCCCTTGTGCCATAACACCAACGCATCTGGCTTTTCATTCTGCAATGAATTTATTAAAAGATTTTAAACACGGGGTGGTGAATGTGAAAAAAATGATTTAACTTACCTTCTTTTATATTTTCCCAGTATATTTTTATAAATTTATCCCTGTCAGATCTGCTGTGCTCATGATAGAAACCAACAGCGTGTCCCAGTTCGTGCAGCACAGTCCCCAAGTATCCGCATCCTTTACCCAGGGAGATGGTCTGAATGGATTTGGAACTGGACATTCCGATTTGAGAATAACACCTGTCAGGATATGAGGAAATTATATGAATAGTTAAATTAAAGCAGTCAAAAGTCATTTCTAAATATTGATATTTTAAAATATTAATAAGAATGGAATATCACATGTTTAGCATAATATATGTTGCTTTATTAAGTCATAGCATATGAAGATAATGTTACATTGGGTTTAAAACAATCAGCGAATTAAGGTTTTGAGATTTAGTCAGAATAAGATCAATAAATTAAAAAGAAACTTCTGAATAACATTCTTTTGGTTGTTGGTTGTAATCAGTCGAATTTTTAATATTTTTTTTAACATGAAATAATGAAAGAGAGAAATCTACTGATGTCTTTTTTTAAAGATAATTTAAAAGTTTTTACACCCTTTTCATAACCTGTGAGCCTACTTTTTCTTATGTTCCATATTAGTAAAAATATATTTTCTCAATACGGGCTTATATGATATTATAAGCTTTGGATAAATTTATATTATAATACTTATTTCGTATCATAAATTAGTTTAAATTACTAAAGAATGCCTTATAATACGATATAGTTAGATGAAAATCTTGGAATAACTATTAAATCATAGCAAGTAAAAAATATACAAAATAGGTAGGATAACCATTTTTAAAAGCTAAAATAATAATTTTAAAAAATCAAGAAGTTGAGTTGCATTATCAAAGTTTTGTTAGAAAAATTCAAAATATTTCATGTAAGTAGTTTCTAAATAAATAAAATTCTTTGTTCTAAAACCTTTTTTGAGAAAAGAGGGAAATAAAATAATTTTTGTGACCAATGCCAACAATATAACGAAAAAAATTACAAGCTTTGGCCATGCTAATCTTTTCACGTTGTGGTAGAATTGTTTTATGTAAATCATAGTTTATTTAATCGAAAACAGAATAAAATCATATTCTAATAGCATTGTTCCAAATTAATGATATCCTGAGCATAATTATTATCATTAATTCTACTGATCTTTAAAAGATTATAAGTCATACCAGTCTCTCTGACCAGTCACAAAGGCACACAGATTTAAACCCTAAAGCTGAATGACCAGCAACACCGGCGGGAACTGTGGTTGAGTTCTAAGGACCATCACCGGCCATGGCACAAACCTTCCCTTGGAAGTACGTCCCGTCATCGATGGGAGGAGCCTACCCGCACCTATTAGTGTACCCTCCAGTGTAGCGAGATCCAACTTCCTTTCCTGAAGCCTTTCATCCTCAATTACGAGGTCCCCCCCTTGAAATCTCAAGAGATTATAATTTTTTTTTTTTTACTGTATAGATTCTTTATGACATGCATGCTCGAGCCATCAATATTTGCAACATCGGGCAGAACACGATGGCACAAAGTAAAAAAGGAATTTATTTTTCACATTGCGTTTATGCCAATAAAATTCCCTTTAAAGTATTAACTGTAGGCCATTTTATTCTAATATCACCACTTCGTTAAGGCACTCATTAGACATTTACAAGGCGATGCCGATCAGGCTTGGCTCTGGTCTGATTTGATACATACTGTGTGTGTTATGATGTTGCAAATTGTACAACTCTAAAAAGATAATAAATAAAATGTGACAACTTCCTTTGTCTTCCAAAGTGTCTCCGAAATTTAGCTTACATATGTTATCATATTGGTTATTCCATACCTTAAACCTAACAGCGTAGCATTTAAACTCAGAATAATGATGTTTATTGTGATGTTATATGTCAATTTAATTTTATATGAGGTGTAAACTCAAGAAAACTAATAATCAAGGCTGAAGTCATGCACATGATTTCATTTAGACAAATCAACTCAACTTTTTCTGTAAAAATGCAAATGATGTTTAAAGAAATGGGTACAAATTCTTATTGTTTATATTATTTTAATTAAATTTTTTTCCATTAGTTGTGTGTGTTGCTTTGTCATACATGTAAATTTACCTTGTTCCATTTCGTTTTTACAGATTAAAGAATCTGATGATCCCTCATTTTAATAATTTAAAAACTTTTTTTTTTATCTTTGAAAAATATTTAGGCAATTTAATGCAACTGAAATCAGCACAAACATCCAAGAGTATTTGAAAAAGTTCGAAATACAAAAATGGCGTGATAAAATTCGAGAATTCGAGCCGAAATTTAAGTTGTAAAGTAGACCTAGTCAAAGAAAGGAGTTGCCGACATCCAATTTTTTGCAATTGGAAAAGAGAGGTCATTATTCTGGCCAAAAAAACTTCTCAGAACTCGGTTAATTTTATACATATGGAAATTTAATTATTTAAAATATTAGTGTGTCAATATTATACTAAAAAATATGATAAACAAACCTAGAGGACTGTATAAAAATTTTAAATTTCGTAATAAATTCAGCAATACTTTTATTAAGAAAAATAAAAGCAAGCTATTATTTTATTTAAAGTATTTGTAAACTAAAAGATATGTGGTTGTTGTTTCTAATAGCACTTGCCATAGACAAGGTCGCTGACGCATTTAATGACGTTAAGCCATGAGTGAATCTCTAGTTTTGAAGTAGCTCCAACTAGGGGCAAGAGCACGTCTTAGCTACTCACGCATCACATTCAATTGCACAGCCCTCTTTTATAGGGGGGCGCATTCACACATCTCACAGATAGAACAGAGGAACAAACATACTCGCCACCCATGACGCAGATTGTGTTCTATTTGACAGCTTCTTCGTAGAATGATTGAAAAGAATTCTTACCCTTGTCCTGGGAAGATTCGGACATAATTAGTTTCCCTCGTCCGCGGAACGAAACGGATGCATGTCTGGTTGCCATATTTCCACATAGCTTTCAACACCATTTGCAAACCTGTAATAATGAAGTGAAGGTCAATGAATAGAAATTTAAAATTACTTTGAAAGATACGTCATCAAATGTCGAATGACCTTTACCATCCTGTACTTTTAAGATAAATCGAAGGAAAAAAAATCTTTACTATGCATTTTTATGGAGATATTTCTTAACAAAGTTATCCATCCACAATCACCGAAACGATTTCAATAATTGTGGTTTCTAATAAAAGCTCATAACCTGTAGATATTCCAACAATAATTGCCTACCGTTTCCTTTCCACCATTTTTGTCAGAAACAACAACAACAAAAAGATTAAAATGAAATCTGCTTTGCATATTTCAATGTATCAAGTCAGAACATCATTTCTTGAACGGCCAAGCACCACGTGCTCGTGCGAGTTAAATTATATTTTCATTCATTTGAATCGTTTCATTGAATGAGTCACTTTAGTATTGCAGACTATCCAAAAAAAAATTTTTTCTTGCATTTATTGTTTAAAAAAATATCACATTTCCTGTTTATTTCATTTCACATAATAGCGTACTCAAAATGACATTTTTCTACGTTTTATTTGCTGTAGTCATTAAATTATTTTTCGTAATCAGAGCTTTTGTAAATGCAATGGCAACGCGTTATTAAAAGCTGATATTTTTGAAATGCTCGTACAGATATAAAAATTTTTATTTTTCGCCTACGGTTTTTCTTATTTTCTACCTACGGACTTTTGTTTTTGCCAAAAACAACATTTTGATCTGAAATGATTAAAAAAAAACCACCTACACAATACATTTTCCCCAGAAAATTTTGCTGCAGATTTCAATAGATACAATCACTAAATAATTTTTTTAAAAAAAAAAATCTTGAAATTTTAAATTTTTTCTCAAATAGTGTCATTATATCAAAGTTTAATTAAATCGATTAACTATCGATTTCTTTTTGGAAAATAATAAAAAAATTATTATCATTGCAAACAAAAATTCAGACTAGTACATTCGGTGATGAATGAAAAAAACGATTCCAACATTCCAACTTGATAACTGGGGAACAATTGAAGTTAAAAATTTAAAATATATACATTCACCTCTGATTATTTTTCTCTCCGTCAAAAGACCTAACTGAAAAATAAAATTTTTCTTCCTATATTGCGATTCGATTTGTGTCCTGTCAATAAGCGGAAATACACGTTCGAAATATGGGAGCTTCTGTATACCTTGATATCGTATATATAAAGGTTGCACAAATGAAAAGTGAACAAGAATGCCTTTATTGGAAAAGAAAAGAAATTACCATGGGCGTTGCAACACAGGTCCCATCGCATAAGTAGCAGGCCTTGTTGTAAAATGATGTGATTGATTCTCAAGGAAGTTCTGCACAGCTTACTTCACGTCAAACGAATAGGAACGTGTCTCCAGTGAAGTTCTCTTAAGTGAGACAAAGATACGGATATCACAGGGTGATAAATCCGGACTGTAAGGTGGGTATTCAAATATCTCACATCTGAAAATTTTTAAGTTTTTCTGAGTTTCACGGAAAATGTGTGGGAAGGCACTGTCATAGAGAAGGGTCACTTGTTGAGTGTGGAGGACTGACTATTTGCTTTTGATTGCTTCCCATTGTTTCGTCAGAGTATTGAAGTATTATAATGAATTGATAGTGTTCTTTTGGAACAAGAAATCTATCAAGAATGGTCAACAGCAATCGGAAAATCAGAAACTGTACTACTGTTCGTTGTTCCGATTAGCCCGACTTTGTTTTCAATCCCTTTCCTCTACCATGAACAGCTTTCACTGCTGAAAGCCATATGCAGTACGTACCACCTACTGCCCTTTATGACTTTGTTCGGTGACATTGCTACAGTTGCAGTTATTCTGACACAATCGAAAGTAACCCGTTTACATCTGCGGCATTTTACAACTTCTAAAAATCTATAGCCAAATAAATTTGTTCAATTGAGGAAGTCAAAACCTGATTAGTTTAACTTACCATCCCCATACTTGAGATGAGATTAGAGATAATTAAATGAAGATTGAATTAAAATCAATAAAAGCTATTCGATTTTGGATGTTTGGGAAAGAAAAAGACGGTGCCCAAAACTTTAATTGTCCTTGCAATGTTACATATGGATTTTGATGTTGTCTGAATGTAATACAAGTCGAAGTAACTCACGGACAGCTGAAGAGAGCCCGGGATCGAAAACATACGGGATGACACCTCTGGGCCACAGTCGGTCATCCCTAGGCACGGCATTCCGATCCTGGAAAACCACGAGTTTATTAATAAAAAGTTCTTATTAAAAATAGATAATTTATGATGGACTTACCATATTTCAAAATTAAAATGATGTTTATAATCTCCGTTAAGGGATTACTTGAATTAGCAGTGTTTATTTTAAAAATAACATACTGTAGCGCTAGCCTTATAAGCCAGATAACATCTACGATACCGAAGTCGACTTTTGGTATAGTGGCTATGTTACTTAGTTACAGGCCCAAGCGTCGCAGGCTCGTACTGCGATCTTCAATCGCTACATTGGTGACCCGGATGTAATTTGAACACGCATTCTAATGCACAACTTTTTCATAGAATTGATTGATAGTATAAAGTTTCAGCTATTATTTTAGAAGCTTTTTTAAGAAATGATGCTTAAAGATGGACATTTTTTCTAGTTTTCTATTCGCAATATATTTAAGAATTGTCTGTCTTGTTGTCTGTCAATTAATGGATATTCGGAGGAAAATTTATCGACGAAATTACATTATTAGCCGCTTTTGGTGATCTAGGTTCACTGGAACTACCAGTTGCTACAATTACAGATTTTGTGAAACTGTGTTTTAATAATTTCCTCAACAAATACTTTAACATTATTGACCATTTAAGACATAAAATCTATACATGTCATTCTACTTAAATAACAATAAGAATGTATGTCAAACTTCAAAATTTTTGTTTGATTTTAATTTTACTTCATCATACAGCTTCTGAAATAATTATGGCAAAAAAAAAAGTTATTTCGTTAAAATGTAACTACTTATCCTTTCAAAGACCAGCTTAAATTTTATAGGATGCGTCATTGATTCTCAAATCATCCTTGTTAGTGAAAGGTCATGTAAATTTATTGAGCCACGTAACATGATCGAGAGAAATCTAGTAGACTCTAGGGAACAGTTGGTTCGCCAGTAGTATTTGCTGTATTTAATTTCGCATTCATGTTCATGATTATAGCAAATTATAACGCATTAAAGCAGTGTTTTTAAATTGTATTAAACATGCTTCGCTCATTGTGTACAATGATCTTTCTAATGGAGACCAATCCCATCATATCAATAGTAAAATCGTAAGTGCTCGATCATTTATCTTCTAAATCTCCTGTTATCGTTGTGTTTAGTTTTTTATCCGTCTTGCAAACCATGCTGTTTTTCATCTTAATTTGGCAGTACTACAAAAGGTAGAAAATGTGACGCTCCGCATTGGAAAGAGTTCCACTTCAATTTTAACTTTAAAATAACTAAAATGCTGAGAAATTTATCAAATAAAATCATAAATTACAGAAATCGTTTTTTCTATTATTAGCATGTACTTAAAATTATCCTCAAGTTAGAATGGCTTACCTGTAAAGCATTTTGTAAATAAAGCGAACGAATAAAACCAAAAGATTGACATAATGAATCCACTTTGGCTAGAACCGGACTTTAAGGTCAAATAATTGGCGCGCTTTTCTTTTAGTTCCCACCAGTTTGGCTTCATTTAGTTCGCAATCGTTATCATCACTATTACTTTTTTTCCTCGCTTTTTTACCAGTTTACATTTTTGATACTGTAAATAACACTAATAATTATTAGTTTAGATTGTTGAATATTTATAAATGTCGCTTTTTTCTGTTCACTTCTAAAATATCTGAAAAAGTGTTATCACCGATTACGCTGCATACACCTTCAAGACGAGGGAAACCAATAAAAAGTTCAGAACGAAGATACATATTAATTGTTTAGTCTTAACCACGAGAAGAAAACGTCAAGATTCCATCATTCAATTCGTTAATAAAGTTTCGCATATTAGAATGTACTTGATGAACAATGATTTAATAAGATTTTATATAAAACTAGCCACCTTTGGTGACCAGTCGGTACGCTAGTATTAATGCTCGCTAAAATTTTCATATAATATTTTATGTAGCTGTGTCTCATAACAGGTTTTTCACCAAAATATTTTTAAACCAAACAAATTTTGACAATCATATAATTCATTTATAGTATTATTTAGAATTATTTTCTTCAGATGTTCTGTTCATTGTACTACTCATCTTTCTCTTTCTATCCGAGCAATGATTGTCCCGGAATTGATATTTTACTTAAATGGTGGAGGGAAAGGTCTAAAATTCTACGTTTTTATAGAATAATGAGATTCAAATGTTCATAAATGTAAACACACTAAACAAATAAAGACAATTGGTTTTCAAGAGATGTGAAAGTTTAAAAACAGCTTGGAAAATACCGCGCACAGAGGAAATAATGGTGACACACACACACCTTTTTTTTTCTTTCTTTTTTTTCTATCATTTTTCTCTTCTCTACTTTTCTTTCTACAAACCCTTTTTTCTCTTTGTTATTTTTTTCTTCCCTGCCCAGACTTTATTTTGAACAGGCATAGATTAAATATCCATACAGACTAATAATAAAAGCAACCATTTTCTTTCTTTTTTAAACATCCCGTTATCTATAAATGAAAACCAAATGACTTCGCGTATTTCTTTATAAACAAATCATAATTTATTATTTCCTGCTATCTTACTCATTTGGTGTGGGGGAACGAAATGAAGATTTTTGGAAAAGAAAAGCGTCGTTTTAACTATTTTCCTTGCAGTTTTTTCATTTTTTTCTCCCCATAAGAACCATCCTCCTGTCTTAATGAAAATATTTTTAAAAAATTAGCCGAATTGATCGAGCCGTTCTCTAGTCTTGCGCTTAGCAACGCATTTCAAGATCCATTTTTATTAATATAGATTTATTTTGTTTGTAAGTTAATTTTGATGATGTACGAAAATAACCAATATTTCTTTTCATATTTATTCATTGGGATTGCTGCTATATATTTTTGTATATAAAACGCACCTGTTAAGTATTCTTTACGCATCCATAAAAATTCACCTTCAATTATCATTCAAGTTGAATTTATCCAAGAAATTAACATTTTTAATGAATTAAAATCGCTTAGAAAATTTTGTTTGCAAAAAGAGTTATTCATGAAAAACAAATACAATAAAAAATATTTCGGAACAATTTCAGTGCTGCGTATATTTTATATTCAAATCTGTTAATTGACATAATGAATGAAATAAAATGGAATAAATCTATGAATGAAATAAAATAGCATGGTAAGCAACATTTCTTACATCTGAACTTTCAAAGCCTATAATATCACCTTCGAATAAGTCGGGATTTTCTAAAGGATTTTCTTCCAAATATTTTTCTAAAATAAGAAAAGAAATTTTTTTCATTATCTTTCTTAAATAATAATAAAAAGAAATAGAGAAAAAGATACTCCAATTTGAGAGACAGAATCTGTATAGAATTTTTTTTACAGCAAATCCTACTTTAAAATAATGTTCTCATTTCTCATTTTTAAAAAAAGCTAGGAAAATTTATAAAGTTTTTTTTAAGTTAGTTTGTTATCAATATTACCATTTATAAAGTTTGTTTCTCCAATTTAAAATATTTATTCCAGGAAGATTTTTTTTAAAATTTCAAAATCAATAATACATTTTATAGATAAAAATATTTGTTGGTAATTTTTTCTCTGTATTTCATTTCATATTTAAAAACAGTCTTTTAAACTTACCTATACATATAAATGTGTGTGTGTGAGTGTAAACATATTTTAATATTTCTTGCCTAAAAAGATGGAACTTTATGAATTTGATTTCAATTTATTTCACCCCAGGATGCATAAACTTGTGCAGATAAAAAATGGTAAGAGTTACGTCAGTCTACCTCGTGACACGAGTGAAAGAGAGAGAAATGTGTTCAGGGATTTTACTGGGATTTTGATAGGATCTCTTCGACACGTGTAGACTTAGAAAAGATAATTTTAGATATCGTCAAAAACATGTCGTAAAGAGTATGGAGGATGAGTAGATTGCCCTAGGACCGAACACAAAATATTAGAGTTTGTAGCAGAGTAACATAGCTATTAGACAAAAGTGACATTCTTGTCCATTGGGTGTTATCAGGCTTATGAGGCTTTCGCCACATACTTTCCAACCAGTGAGTCGGTAGTGATATGAACGAAACTTTAGAACTAAGCATATGGCGAGTGTGTGTCAGTTGTTGTTAGTGATGTTGGCTGTTGTATTTAATGAGCCTGGTGACTTTTGCTGCCGGTAGAAGGGGCCACAGCAGCTGAACGAAGGTTGCTTATTCAAGGTCGCGGGTCACCATTGTGAGGAATGCGTATATTGTCCTAGGAACGCACTCGAAACATTAGATTTTGTAGCCTAATAATATAGTCATTAGACAAAACTGACATTCTTGTTCTATGGATAGTATCTGGCTTATGAGGCTTCCACCACAAAATATTTTTATCTCTTCAATTAGAGCAAAAAAATCGACCCACCAAGAAGCAATCCTCCGATTGCTTTGAAATTTCGTATTCATGAATGTTTTGACCAGACATGCAAATGATTAAATTTTGGGGTCCAATGAATGAATAGTCTGATCTCCAGAGCATTGGAATTGCACATCCAGCAGGAGCAGTTCTTCAACGGTTGTTAAAACTTTCGGTTTGATTGAGATCCAGATAACGTTTCAACAACTTAAAAACTGCCTGGCCGCAGGGTTCATACTCATTATGAGCAACTGTCAGAGTTTGACAGAGGCCGGTTGAGCCAATTGGAGAATCACTCCTCAATTGAGTTGAAGCGATGCGGTGATCCGAAGATGCTGGCAAGGATGGGTGGAAAATTACAGAGTTCAGCGTCAGGATGGTAGCGGTCGACCTAGGGTCATAACAGATTGTGAGGATAGAGTGATTGTCCAATCAGCTGCCATGGCACTTTCTCCATCTCTATCAACCATCAGACGCTCAACCTAAACACCAGTGTCCCCCATGACCATTCACAGACAGTTGAGACAGCGAAATTTACGCTCGCCCCCACTGTTAGAAGTACAGTTACTGCACAGCGGTACGTCAAAGACATCCTAAGAGCTGTTTTGCTACCATTCCTTTTGCTGGTTTTTCAGCAGGACAATGTCACGCCAAATACGGCACGTGCTGCTATGAACTGTCTGCAAGCTTGTCAAGCACTTCCTTGACCTGCCAGATCACCAGATCTCTCTCCCATCGAGCTTGTCTGGGATACGATGGGAAGGCTATTGCATCTGCCACGGAATGTTGATGACCTCGTTTGACAATTGCAGTGAATTTGGTGAATCAACACCTTATTGTTCTTGTTACTGTAACTAGGAAATAAATTATTCAATTGTTCTGAGATTTTAATCATTCATTATTCTGTACATTGTCTTCCTATTCACCAATTTTCGTCTCAACCGAACTACTTCTTGGTTCATCGGGGTTGTTTTTTTGTTATATTGTGTATTTGTAAAATTTCGATACTATCAATTTATTAATGTATTTTTTCCTTAGTATATACATTATCTGAATTTAGGAACAGATGTTTTTCCTGTATAACTATTGCTGGTAAATTAGAAAAAAATATTTTGATACGGATGTTTGACAAAGCCATACAGGCTGTAGAATTTTTTAAAAAAATCTTAAACTACAGTAATTTTTATGTACTGGCACTAATCGATCATTCAAAACTACACTATATAGGATTATTACACATAGATTATAGATTGCTCGTATTTCTCTCTAAAGTTGAATTATTAAATTCAGCTTTAGAGAGAAATACGAGAAACTAAATGAACGTCACACCACAAATGACAAAGCGATTAAATCATTTTGAGATGCAGTTAAATCAGATGAATTGGTTGAGAATTAAAGAGAGAGAGAGAGGGAGAAGGAAATGAGTTATATCGTGACATGTCATCTGTCAATAAAGAAATGATCTGGCCGTGATGATATAATTAGTAATAAAAAGCATCAATAATCGATGAAAATTTTTCTCTTCATCCGATACTAGATGCCAGTACAGTCGTCGTCAATCCGTAAATGCTTTTCTCCAACCGTAATGCTTGTAAGATGACTGTAACAGAAGTGGTGGTATTAAACCGTGTGCCACAGTTATAGGCGGTGTACAGAAATGGTCGCATTATCGTGACATCGTTGTTCAGCACTTTACTCTAATAAGGGAGGGAACGTGTAAACTCAATTGAACTTATTCCCATATAATGTATATGGTATGTACTTAGAATATGCATTGTAGCAAGCAATTCCCCATTTTTAGCAAACAAACAAAAGAATGAGATTGCAGCATTTAAATGGAAGTCGTAGATATTACCTCAAGGTCTTCCAAATAACTGGTCAAGAATACCCTCAAATAATGCTATGCATCGATTGTACCAAGAGACAGAAAGATACCTTACAAGAATTCATAAAAGGACATATAATTAAATTCCTTTACATTATTTTATAAATCATCTAAAAATCACAAATCGATAATTTCTTATCCACTGTTATTTCTCGTAAACTTTATTAAATCAGTTATTTTTGTGCTTTGGAAAGGCTCGTGTTTTATAAGTATGGCTTTAATATAATAAAATTGTAACTAAATTTATTTTAATATATAAAATAGTGTTCTCCTTTAATTTTGTACACGATGATGAAAAACAGAGCTTTGCTTTCGAACATTTCGTTTCAAGCAAAGGATTACAACATTTTAAAATTGCGTTAAACAAAAGAAAAACCAATGACAGAAATAAGAAAGAGAAATTTTCACTTGCCCTTGTCCGATACACCGTAGCAGAAACAAGAACCCAACAAGATAACAGTCAATGCCTGAAAAAGAATCATTTTGATAGCAATCAAAATCGAACAAACACAACAGACCTTAAATATCTCTCATCATATCACATCATATACTGACCAGATGGCTTTTCCCAGATTACCCTCCCCATCTCTTCCCTATCATAATCGATAATGGAGAAGGCACTCGAAAACAATGACAAAAAAAAATGTGATAAACAGGTAATTTTGTCAGTAAAGAGTTAAAATTCAAAAATTCAATCCTTCTCCCCCCCTTAAATGTCTTGTTTAAATTTTTGCTAACTATCCATAATCATATAATTGCTCGGATGTAAAAAACTCACCCTCCCCTATAATTTGAGAAGGAAGTTGAAATAAATTAAAATATAAATAAATATTTTTTTACAAAAATTGCCCCTCCCCCC
>JAOUZG010006261.1:1189096-1204883 GCA_026289955.1 Argiope argentata
ATCATGTGAGAACCGGATGTTGTTTTGGTTAGGAGATTCTGATGTCTCCAAAATTTGAAGGCATGAAATATTCGTTTTTCATTTATAGATAGTGAGTCACCTGACCCATGACATTTGAGATTTGTTTTACCAGTATTGTTTGAGATATATAATCAAATTTACAATCAACTGCTTTTTGTTTGTCTTTCTATGACATGGCGTCATCTTCCAGTTTGTTTACGTTTTATTACTTTAAATTATTTATTATTTTATTATTATTTATTATTTTATAATAATTAATTTCGCGCTCAGAAAATTATCGTTTTTTTTTAAATTCTTTTTCAGTCTTAACTGTTGCAATTTTATAAAATGCGATTTATATTTATTCTTTAATGATATTATAAGTGCATTCTTACTAATTGTATTTCTCAAAATACTGTCAATGTTAGAATATAATTTTAATGTCAATCTCCATCACGTTCATTGGATTTGATCATATATACAATACCTACCAGTAAACTTTTCACCAAAATTACTCTTAAAAAAGCTTAACATCTTTTGAGTTTCAAATTTTTTTTTTTTTGCTATCTGCAAAAATTGAGAAGGAAAGTTTTAAAAAATTATAATTAGAGAAAGAGAGGAAAGTCACGTAATTTTTTCAAACCGGTTTAAAATGGTCAAAGAATGGTAAATTAATTAAGGCAAATAATCACTTAAAAATAATAATGTTCTCTCATGATAACTTGAAATTTGGGACCGTAGATTTCATTTTTTTTTTCTTTTTTGATTAGAAGAGTTTGCAATCCAATATACAGTTCATATTTCAAAATTTACTTTTTGATCAACTGAATAAAAGTATCAAAAAAGTCTGACGAATTATTTAAAAATTAATAAGAAAAAATTACGTACCCTACTTCATGGAAATAAACATCATGACAATGAAATTTAAATTTATGTTAATACATTAAAGCAAAGATAAATTTTGGCAGGAATTATTCATTAAAATGGAATTATCGTCAAAGGAAAATGTTAGATTCCTATTAAAGATTAATTCCAGATTTACACTCGGGCAGTTATAAGACGGCAAGTAGCGACGCATGAGCAGAATGGATTTATGTTTGCCACAACTTTATAAGATAGATTCAAGCATTCTATATTTGGTTATAAATTGCCGTTTTGGCATTTCTGAATTTTTTCTTTTTCATTGAGTTTAATATTAAAATGATGGATGTTTACACAAAGAAACATAGTTAAAAGAAAATAAAAGAAAATCAACATACCTAAATTTGGAAAAGTATAGGAAAAAAAAAGGGAAAACAAAATGAAAAACTGAACCTTGCATCAAAAAGAACAAAGAAAAAAAAAGTCGAAATTAGACTGTAACAATAAATTTCTTCTAACCAAAAAATCCCACCAAATTCTACAAACGCATGCGCAGTAAAAAACAATACAATACAGTGGCTTTCAGTTGTGCTGTCAGGACAATTACATGCCCTTGACCGAACAGTATTCTTACGTTTTTAGTGCAGCGAGTTCGGATTGAATGAACTTTACTTGAGGCCAGCACAAACAAATTTATTTACAGCTCTTTACAGAATGACTTGAGAAAGGAAAACTTCAAATAAAATAAATCGAGCAGTCCACAGTCACTAGCAACGTTAATACAATCCTTACGCACAATAAACACAGACTGAAAAACAGATATCGTATAGCATAGCAAACAGTAAATCACAGCGAGCTCAATTATACAACGTTAACAGCGAACGTAAACACAGCTCACTAATAACAAGCGAGAAAAGGAATAAGCTCGCTCAACGAGTCGCTACTCTTCCGAGAGGAACTGCCAAACTACGGCAACCTGTCCCTTATATAGCTGAGCGAGCGAGCGCCACGGAACAACGCGACACACCGTGAACGATCTGGGGACTACCAGAATATTCCCCTCGCCAAATCAACTCGGCTTGTATGAAGCTCCTCGTCAACCGTCGCCAACGTTTTCTCTTTCGGTACGCTTCTGCCGCGTTCGCTCGCTTGTAACAGTATATTTTAGACTTTCTACGGATGCGCTGCCAACTTACAACTGGCCAAGTGTAAACCCAGCAAAATATTTGGTAGCTATTACTCGGCAGTGCCAGTGGTTAAATGCCTCCATTCTTTACTATATACAATAAAAGCGCATGAGACTTTTAAAATAAAAATCGAGTTAAATGTATTGTAACTGCGATCAGTGGAGTTGCTTAATGAAGGACTTCAAAACTTCATGCCATTAGACATTTTTTAATAACAATAACAACAAATTTTAACGCTTATGGTAAATTAAATTACCGTTGGGGTACGTGCCTGCCACGTAAGTCCCCTTTCTTCTGGGGAAAATGTTAACATACACGAAGTAAATAAGAGGTGGGAGCGCCATTTATGCAAAATCCGCAACAAAATGAGAGAGAATTTGAAACTTTCAATTTTTTTTTAAACATTTGACAATAAAAGCATTATTTTTTCTGCATTAAATTGTGGACCTTGTGTAAGAGTACTCGATTTTTTTATTTTCAAATTCCCGTGAGCTTTTATAGGATTTAGTAAAATGAGAGACCGTTTTTCCATACATTTTATCATATACTCTTTAATAAATATGCTATTCCCACGGCATTAAATTGTAGACCTTAAGTGAGGTCATTCGGTTTTTTATTTTTAAAGTCTCGTGAGCTTTTATAGTATATAGTAAAGAATAGTGGCATTTAAAAATTAACCACATGGCATTGCCGAGTGTTCGGTAAATATCACCAGTGAGTCAGTGGGGAGACGAATGATTTTATAGCACCAAGCGTTATGGCGAGTGTGAGTGCGTAAGGAAGCGAATGTAGGAGTTGCTGCATCAAGTGGGTTTGACGACTTTTGCTGCGAGTAGATGGCGCCACGACAATTGCATGAGGCTGCGTTGTTGACATCCACCACAAATAGTGACATTCAGAAGAAAAAAAAAATTATTTGTAAAGGATAGCATTTCTATCTTTAATATTTTTTTACCTTTACAATATTCACTAGTTTTTTTAAGATTTTTATTAAAATTTATAAGAACATGCTATTATTACTTGCACTTTTAGGAAATTTTAATGAATAGCATATTCATTAATATGTACATCTCAGTTTCGTCATTTCATTCACAATGATGATTTAATATTGTTCACAGTATCATACAATTCACATTTTTACTGTAAAAAAAGCACTAACATTGAAAATAATAAGGAATTTTATTTGCCTTAAAATAATTACACAACCATTAATTGTTTAATAATATTTATATACACATTTATAGAGGCAAGAAAAAAAATTACTATAAACATGTGCAACACATTCAAAATTAAAATAAAGCAAGTAACAAAATATAATGCAGTTATATAAGTTTAAACAAAACTTAATAACAAGTTAACTAAATTAAATATAACTAAACGGGACTATGAAATATTATTCAGTAATAACATCAAAATTACAGAGACATCTGAATTTGAAAGTGATTTAAAATGGATATAAATATTATGCATTTATTGTACATACTTGTGAAATGATACACGGCAATCATTAAAAATTTTTCCTTGCAACCAACTGCATAAAGTTGAGCCATGGCTTAGAAATTTAATGGTTATAAGTAAGAAATAATCTGCCATTGAAATTTGATGAAGAATGACGTTATAGTGAATACAAATTCTAGCCACAAGTCACATGATTTTGTTTTTTACACCAGAATTGAAATACCTTTATTCACAATTTCTATATGGTACAAAGCTTATCATAAACAGCATTATGTCACGTAAAAAGGACCCCCCCCCCAAAAAAAAGCGGAATAACCATTTTTTTTTTTTTTTGGGAATTTGCACATACACAAATTTCCACGTAAAAATGGGATGGACAATTGCATGAATATACTTTGGCTTCTCTGAATATAATAAAAAAAAGTTAAAAAAATAATACTAATAAATTTGATTCTTTTGTAATGTAAAATTGTCATAAAAAGCAAGTAGTTCTCTTATATACATCTATACACACACAAAATTTAAAAATTATATCCCAAGTTATTTACGATTATGTTTAATTTTGGAAATGATAATCACAAACTTAAATGGAAATATTTGCTTTGAAAATGAAAATTTATTCAACACAGAAAAATGTTTTATATGCAAATATTTGTTTGGTAAATATGTAATTCAATCACTACATGAAGTTTCCTAATCACACTGTATGTATTGTTTAAGTTGATTGATTGGTCAACGGTTGAAACTGCGATAGTGAAAAGTAAAGAAAACAGCAACTTGAGAAACTGAATATTTAAAATATCTCACTAATTCAAACAAGGAAAAAAACCAGTCTGAGGTATGAAAAGATTTCTGAATAAATAAATTTACCTTTCATTATAACTGCTCATATATATATAAATACTGCTCATATAATAATACTCATATATAATGCTTTATATATAAACTCATAGTTAGAAGCTTGACTATTTGAAGGAGACAATAGAAATATTTGAACTGACTTTTAATCACTGTAACAGGTGTATAACAACTTAATTTGTTTTAAATAGTTATTGCCATATTTAAGGACATAAATGCTTATTTCAATTTTTTAGAACACTCTGTAAATAAAATGAGAGAGAAAAAAAAAGGATAAATACTCTGGTTTTCTTAGCTGACAGTAGCAGAACGGAATGAAACAGTAACAGACAGTTATAAAAGAAAAAAGACATGTCAGTCAAAATTATGAAATAACTTTTATTTCAACAACACAAGTATAACAAATATATAAATAAAACATCTAAGATGACTCTTGCTGTTCACTTTTCAGCCGGAGATGGATGTTTGCAGCTACTGCAGCAAAAGGATCTGCCTGAAAGGAAGGATCCTGTATAGCCTGACGGTACCACTGAATGTCTTTTATCCTACAAAGTCATTAAAAATTGATCAGAGTAACAAGATTGACAATTAAACAGAATAACAAGATAGAAACAGCAAATTTAATATAAACAGATTTGAAAGACATTTTTATTTATGCATTAAAAATACTTTTTTACAGATGAAAAGAAAAATCTTTTTGGATTTATTTTATAATTTATTATTATAAAGATTATGAAATCCTGAAGTTAAGTTTTTTAAATCAAATTCATAACTAGGTAGCACCACTTGTAGGGATTTTTTTTAAAAATTAAATTAATTGATTAGCAGATGATAAAGTTCCATAAATATTATAATAGTGGACAGTTACCAATTAAATATACGTGTGTGAAGTTTGAAAATTCTGCAGTATTAAAATGGGTGAGAAAAAAATCGATTATGATTCCAAATTAATAAACACAGACCAAGGGAAGTTAAATATAAGCAAGAAATACTTCCATTTCATATTATACACATTTTTTAAAAAAAATATGAATGTTTCAAACATGATATATAAAAGGATGGCCTAGAAATTAAATTATCAGATTTAGACTATAAATAATTCACATATGAATTAAGCTGCTTCAAAATGAATGACTGCATAGGTTAATCAAATTTTTTAATGATATTTTCATTAAGACTTTGTACTTGAATAATGTTTTGTATACTTATATTTCTTAATTTAATTTCTTTATTTCATATTGGCTTTCATTGAATGTTTTATTCCCTGTTATCACTAGTATGCAGCTGCCTTAACAGGAACAAATTTCATGTTCATATTGTTTACTAGTAATTATTGTTAATGGTAACAGCTGGTTTATGTTTACGCATATCTTTTGTTGTTGTTGTTAAATATAGTTATATATCAAGATAAAGGCCTATTCTTTAAATAAAATTCTATTAAAATAAAATTTATAATTAACAAAATTAATTATTTAAAAACAAAAGCAAATTTTAATAGAAATATTATTAGAATTCTGGTTGACATTTTTATCCTACATTTTATATTTATTGTAAATATAGCATAATAATTTAGCTTTGTTTCAATACTTCTTTTTAATTTTTTTTCTGTAGAATAAGTAGTATTTTTAAATTACATCTCTAAAGTTTTTAGGTTTCCTAGAGATCAGGAGCTAAAATTCTACAAGGAAGCACTCTTCAAAATATAATATTTTGACAGATGTATAAATAACAATTTATGCAAAAACATTAGCAAGAAAAAAAAACTTTCATTTTAAGTTATTTTAATGAATAATAAGATAATATTACACGTCACTAGAAATTAAACTTTTTTACATAAAATTTTCAAGCACATGTCTACACAAATAATAATAAAATTAGAAAAGATGTCAAAATTTTCCCTTTCTTGTAATTTATCAGAATATTTCAAAACCATTTAAAAGGCACTTTTTTGCACTTGTTGCAATAAATACCTCTGATTTAAAAGAATTTTTTAATGTTTCAACTTTTACAGATATAAGTCTAAGATATAATAGTTCTGAAATTATAGAAATAACTTTAAAATTGCTTCATGATACATATAAAAATCAAAACTAATTAAATTCACTGCACAAAAAATAGTAGCAATTTATATTTTATAGAAAATGAAAAAACTATCACTCACATTTCTATTTCTTGTGATTTCAAAGATTTGCTTAACCGAGGTTTTTCTTTAACAGATTCAGAACTAAAAAAGAAACATATTAAAACTCAAATTCAAACAATTTGAAAAAGAAACTAATTTTAGTACACTAAAAAGTGGCAATTTCAGCTATTATAATAATTTTCTACTGTTTTATTCTTAAATTACAGTTGTAAATATTACAGAGTGATTTACAGGATCAATTTTCCTCAAACTTATTATCAGATGTTGTAAAATGATATAAAATCATAATTTAATAAAATTAATGATTTAGCTGATAATCAAGACCTGAAAATATTAAACTATTTTATAGTCATCAAAATTACACAAAAGTATATAACATTTAAAAAACTCTAGTATATAAGAATTATTCTCAAGTATTATTTGTGAAACATGAAAGAATGGTTCTGTTACAAAAACAAATAAAATAAATATAGCAAATGAAGTTAAAACCATTTTACCTATTTTTGTTATCTTCGTTTACTGTAGGTAGAGCATCGACTAAAGATTCCATATTGCCAAAAGCACCAGCTAATTTTTTCCTAGCCAGCCTCCTTTTCATGGCTCTTTTGTTTTGCTTTGCTAAATGCAGACCATCATGCCCTAAAAATGAAAAACATATTTAAAGAATCTAAATAACCTACATTCAATATTTCTTCTGTTGGATAGGACGATTCAAAATCCTTCAAGAACTCGAATAATAAACATAAAAAGAGTTGATAATGATTGCCCACTCATTTATAACAATCAAACTATCTTTAAGAAAAATGATTTGGCATCTTTATTTTTGTAATATGCAATATTTTATTTACATAGATATCTTTAATTTTTTGTCTTAATATTTATATTTTGTTTGACGTATTAAAATTAAAATAATTTACCTTTGTCAACAGATATTTTCTGAATATAATCTCGGTATGTCATGATATGCTTTTCTTCATCGTTTATATCATCAGGTGTAATGGCTAATCTTCTCTGGAAATGCCTAACACTCAATGGAATTTTTTTCTAGAAATGAATTTTGAATGAAACATTTAAAACTTCATTTTATACAATAAAACATTTTCTTAACTTTCTACAGAATTTTGAATTTTATGATAGACAATTCATGCTAAGAATTTTTAATACAAACAATCTCGAAACTTATACTTAATTTAGGTACTGTGTATCCACCATGAGAACACTTCCAGTCAAGAATCTATGCTTATGGCAGGTATTATAGAAACAGGGTTCAGTAGAGAAGATCCATTCGGAATAAGAGGAATTGGTCAGAAGTCAGGGAGTTTCTTTTTTCTTTGTTTGGTATAAATTTGAAGGGATGAAAAAAAGCTGTTGAAAGCTTGTCTTTATATTCATTTAGCTTGCTTCTTTTATACTTTATTAACATTTTCTTCCAGTAATATTAACTGCATTATCTAATAATTTTTACTCTTTAATTTTTACTTCCTTTAAAATGCCATTTCAATTTAAGACAGAAGAGACTTTAAAAACTTAAGTACCTTAATGAAAACTTCAAATATTTTTGAATTCAAAACACTTTTACATATTAATTTTTGAAGTTAATTATGTTTCAGAAAATTTGTGCATCCTGAAAATAGCTTACTATTGTTTATATGTCAAATGAGACAGATAATTTTGCATTTGCTCTGGAGAAATTGATATTAATTACTTACATAAATTTAAAACAAATGCAATGAAGGCAATTTTTGCCATGTGTTATCATAATTCTACTTTAAATTTCTTTCTTGATAATTTTTTTACTACGAAATCATTAGATATACAAATTATTCAGTTTCTCCATGTGATTTGTATTATTACATATTTAGGATTACTTTGTAAAATACATTATGACTCGCATTGTTACTTTATATACATATGGTAGGAATATCACTTTCAAGATTCTGAGTAATCAAATAATCTTGAATTTAGTAAATCACTTTTTGAATTAGCTTAAAAAAATTAAATATAATAATAAAAAACATTGCTGATTTGGGGTTAAATGTACTAAAGTAGGAAACTTGAATGAATTTCTACCTATGCGAAATAAACTCTTCCTATAGAAACCTGTTTTTTTAGTGACCATCATAAACATAGGCATTTGGGAGAAAATATTCTCTAGAGGATGAACAGTAGATATTTTCTAAATACAACTTTCATTTTATATGCTTCAAGTCAGAAAAAAATATGTTAATAATAAAATAATTTTAAAAAATTAGCATAATGATATTTTTGACAGCAAATGAATAAATTTAATTCAATTTTAAACATTCTTTGAAATAATACTGCAAAGTCAAATGAAAGTAAGAAGTTTTTAAAGTAGTTTTTAAAGTTCTAGCAAAATATCGACTGGAACAAAAGCTTATGCTGTCTTACTAAGAGTAATTGTTTTCTTTAATTAGAAAACAATAACAATAATGCTAAAATAATATAAATTAATTTCTAAGGCAATGTTCCTTTGGAAATTATTAAAAAACATCTGAAAAATTGATTTGGTTCTTATTTAAATAAAAAAAAATGAATTAAAATTAGAAGACATTGCATTAAAGTCCATTTTACTTGTTTCCAAATAATGTATTTTCCAAATTTGATAGCTTTTAAGGCAAGTATAAAACTAACAGGCCTTATTTCCATTATTCGATAATGTTACCAATAATCAGCCATGAATTATTTATTTGAAATTAAACAAAGCAAATATCAAATTATGCAAAAAAAAAAAAATAATTAAATAAATTATAGCATTTTTTTTTAATGAAACTTGTGCATTACCTGCATGCCAAGGCTATACTTTTAGCTCAATCAAATTATTGACAAACTTTAGGCTGAACTGCGTACAATTGACAAAATTTTACCTTTACTATGTGCCATCAGTAAGTTTAAGACTTAAATGCATTATATATGAACTTTTGTTTTAACCACATGCTAATAGCAAATTTTCAGTTTAATTACATATCTTTGGTAATCAAAAGCCGACTTTACCTATCTTCCAGAAAGCACACAGAAAAAAACAAAACTGAATGACTAGGCTGCTACAGCAGCAACATAGGTTGGTGCCGAGTTCTAAGGGCCATCACCAGCCATGGTACAACAATTCCCTAAGGAAGTGTGTCCAGTCATTGATGGGAAGAGCCAGATTTCTACCTTTTAATGTGCCAATAAAGGTGGCAAAAACTTATTATTATGTTGGAAGATTCTGATACTCAATTACATGACATAGTCTCCTGGTAACTGATAAACATAGTGAATAGATTAATATGACATCTCAAGCATTTTTTAATTAATTAATGGTTGCAATAAACAAGCATTTCTAGGAACCAGCCACCATCATTTGATAAATCCACAAGTATCATACTAGATACAATTTTACAGCTAAGTAAGTTTCATAAAAGTTACTATAATAAATAAATAGAATAAATATAGAAGCTAGTTATGAAAAGTAGTAAATAACAAATGATGGTTCTCATGAATGAACTTGTTACATACACAGTTTGAATATTGATAAAATATGATAATTATTTTATATCGTTCTTATCCAACTTTGAAAAAAAAATTATACAGTAGTAGTAATAGTAGTTTTATCTTCTACTTTCAAAATTTTAGTATACTTTCAAAAATGAATTTTTTATTTTTTTATTTATTTGTATGCTGAAATAAATCCGAATTTCTTAATTAAATTTCTGCAGTTAAAAGCAAATTATAAAAAAAAGTATGAACTTATAAACTATAAAATTATTTTGTCAAGCAGAATTTGGAATTAAAAAAAGGCAGTTTTAATAAATATTTTGAATGGTTCTAGTTGAATTAAAAACAATTAAATAATTAAAAATTCATTTCTATACTAGAAAAATCTAAATTTCATTGTATTAATTACTTACAAAAAGTTTATGATGTTTATAGAATTTACAGGTGCTAAAATTCCATCGTTCATAATATTTATTTATTGTGGTTGATATATATTTTTTTGCTTCAAATTTTATACAGCAAATATCCTTTAGCCCTGTGGTTTATATATTCAGATGCAATTACTATCCCTTTAAATGAAGTCTAAATAATTGAAATTTATTAGTTATGCACAACTGAAATGAAACAAATACTTAATTTTCTAAATTATATCAAAATATTTAATTAAATTTGCTGCATTATCATTTTTATATTCTTTATTCTTTTTTTAAAACTTAAAAATAACAACTAGAACTCTAAATAAAAAGAACTAAATCAGTTTACAAAAAATAATTACAAAAATATAAATTTTAATTTGTTAAACCAAAGTAAAGTAATCAAACAAATACTAAAATTAGAGTAATTGAATTGACAGGGTAGTGAGTAGAGATACATATATTTGAACATAAGGCAGTAAAAAATTCTTACCCCGAAAATTTCATAAAGATTACTAATAAGCTTTACACATATAGCAAATAAAAATGAATTCTAATTTTGCAAGCATTTAAAATTATTTTTAATGTTTCTACAAATCATTATTTAGAAATTTAAAGTAATCTTTGTGTAAAATGTATGACCAAGAAAAGTATTTAGTAGAACAACAATTGAACAATGTTGATTTCTCACTAATTTTGCAGTATATGGTTATTGCATTTGATTCAGTCAATTACATTTTGATGGTTTAAATGGAAAAGTGATATTTCATGGCAATATTGTTTTTGTCATCAATTGCTGTTTAATGAATAAATGGCAAAATCAAAAGGTCTGAAATAGAATATTAGATAATCAAAATAAATAAATAAAAAGAAATGAAATAGTAATCATAATAAAAATAACGAAATAATAAATTATTTTAATTTGTCATCACTGTAACTAATACATTTAAATTATTTAAATAAAAAAATATTTAGAACTTCATAACTACTTTGATTTACATAATCATTAAAAAAATGTGCTTTAATATTTTTTAAAAATCTAAAATTGGGTAGCATTTCATTTCAGAGGCCTTAAACCTATAAATTGTAATGCTATTTTGTTAATGAGTTTTCAACAACTAATTTCTTGGGTGAGATTTAGATGTATATGTGTTTGATTAGAATAGTGGTGAATATTATATATTTATAAATTACTATAAACAATTATCAGAAATTCGTTTCATTAATTTAAAAATAATAAAATCTAAATTCTAAAAATGTAAGTTTTTTTCATAACAAAAATTTATTAAAGTAAAATTTCCTTTAAAATAAAATAATTAAGGTTAAGAATTTCAATGTTCGGCACTTCTTTTTAAAAAAAAGTACAGAACATTATACTCATTAAGAAGTATGGAGCATTATACCTTTATTTTTTCCTTTGAAGATGATGATGCTTTGAAAACAGATGATGTGTTTGTTTCTTTTTTGGATCCAGCAGCTGTTTGATTACGTTTTCGATACTTCACTTTACCCATTTCCTAAATAGGTAAAAAGAAATAAAATACAAATAAAATGAGTTTATTCTGTTTTCAAATTATAAGTTTCAATAATTAAACATTTTGTCATAATAAAATACTTTTCAGAGAAGTTTATTTATAAACTGGCTAAGATTTATCATATGAAAGTTAATGCATATGACAAGTCACTCTCAATCACTTTATGAAATGATTCTAAAAAAATAACAAAAAGCAGATATATATCATTTTTATTTCTGCAATGCATTAGCCGTTATGGATCAGACAGTTTGTTTATTTAATATAACAATACAGCTAAATATTATTTTTAAAGAACCATTTTTTGATTTGATTATTAAAATATTTAATAGATGACTTAGTTATAGGGTCAAGAAGCTATTAGAAATAGAATTAAAAAATTAGTAACAAAATACAGTAGTAATAAAACCATTAAGAGATATGGATTTTCACTATGTTTTATGTTCTCTAATTACATTTTCAGTTCTTTGACCTAAGGCCAAAATATTGAATTCTGTATTTTAAGAAAATTTCTTTAAACTATCCCTTGAAAATGACCTAGGATAAAATTTTGTATATAAAACTATTTCCTTGCTTATAAAAATAATTAGTTTTTTTTAAACGTACATTTTGATAATTGATAAAAATAAAGTAATAAAAATTTTCTATTCAGAATTTTTTAAATTTTAATGTATTGTTACAAATTTATTTCAAAAGAAAAAACTAAATTCTATAACATTTTATTTTTAATTTTGAAATTTTTTCACATCCAACATTGCTTTGTTAAATGACATTTGGTTTTTTTATGCTAATGAGAACCAAAACAATGAAAAGGTTTTTAAAAAAAAAAATAAAAAAAAAATACAAGATGATTGCTTGGGAAACATTGAAACATAAGGATGTAAATTAACATTGTACTAATATGTACATTTCCATGCATAAGCTGGAAATTTTGGGAATTCTTTCTAAGGCAACACTATACGAGTTGTATAACAGATAGATCTGCTGATCTTGCAGAAACAAAATTTAAAAAAATTACAGATGCATTTTTAAAATCCAAAAATATACAATTAATTGAATACAGCAATTTTTATTTCTATTTTTTTCTTAGGTACTTTTCTGTTAGCTGAGCCTCAGCGAAAAATTGCCACATAATATAGAATTCCACCAAATTTCTTTGGCGATTTTTCGCAGGCACCCTGCTAATGAAAGTACCTTTTCTTAAAATAAGGAAAACTTGACTTAAAATTAGTGTATTATTTTTGTGAAAATAAATTTAAAAAAAACTTCTGAAATTACTCATTATTGCCAATTTGTTGCATTAGAAACTTTATTCCATTTATTATTGTTGGTTTGTTCTCCAAATATAATCATCTACAGTTTAAAATTTATCATACAGGAAATTTTTTTTCTGATATTTGAAAAAATAAATAAAATGGTACAGAAAATAAGATTGGCCCAGATACAACAGATTGTGTTCAGGAAAACAAAAGAATGAAAATTAATGAGCAAGCTTCAGATAGAGATACTAGAATTAAAACTATCATTGGTGTATTGTTTTATAATGATATGACTGGAAAATATTCCAATGTTTCACTTGCTTTATAATATTTTTGATTCAATGGACACCAAGTCCAAAAATCTGAGATTTTTTTAAAAAAATTTATTTTGGTTTACATACAGGTTATGAATTTTGAATAAATTTTTGAAGGAAAAACACACGTCAGGCATATAATCAGAAAATAAAGATATGTGAAACTAAATGATTTATTTTGGAAGCATAATTTCTTTTGCTTTCTATGTCTTTTATTAAAATAGATTTCTCTTATTTAAAAAAATTGCCTTTAGGATTTAGAAATTTGCCTTAGGCTTAAAATTTTTTTTTAAAAAAAATTTCTAATGGAAAAACAAGGCTCCTGAATAGAATCTGATGTACACTTTTACATAATGTATAGATATAGATAACATTTCTAAATCTATCAAAATTAAATTATACAGCGATCCTGAAAAAACTGATCTTGCAATAAAATATGATCCAAATTAAATGGATTAAAAATAAACAAAAATAGAATGATTTGTGAAATCATTAAAATTTTAAACAAACAACGAGGAAGTAAGAAAATATTTTATATAATCAGAGTAAGAAATTAGTAGAAAATCATTACACTTAGCGAGTAAGTATTCAAAGGTGTACGGCCTTGATAATGTGACAATCAAAATTAATTCATATATTGTTAAATTTTCAGATAATTCAGTCAAAAGTTTAGAAATAATTTAAAGAACAAACTTTATAAATCATTATTTTTATAGATTTTACGGTACCAAATTCCCTTCAGTAAAATAAGTTGATAAGTTTAATTCAAACAAAATTAAGATTATCATACCTTTCTCAAGTAAATGAATTTTCTGACTTTTTTAAGTTATTGAAAATTGTTAATAAAGCTCGCTTCAATTACAAACACACAATAAAGCTATCACGAATGATAAAATAAATAAAAAATGATTCGATATTAAAGTAAAAGGATTTTGCATTTGTACAGCATTTTTACATTCTGGTTGACCGACTTAGACATCTTACATCGTCTGCATGGAAAACAATATTATAGAGCAGCGTTAGCTCAAGAAACAATTTTGATTCCGCTTCCCTTTGGTAAAATATGTGCGCCATCGTTCATTGGATGGAAGATGAAACTGCATGGTTAATGTATTTGGCGAGTAAGCGCATCTCTTATCAGCGTTTCTAACTATAAAAGAAAGATTTTTAGTTTTCTGTATCCGTTACTATGTATATATTTTCTCACCTTCTTATAGATTGATTTGCAAACACTTCCTTTAAGAATATTGCTGAAAAGGTTTTATTATTATGTTTAAATTCAATTTATTTTTTCCGTAAAATAAATTTTATAAATTTCTGTCAAATAAATATTACATAAGAAATTGATAAAATCCATTTCATTTTCAATTTTGAATTAATATTATTATTATTATTTTGCGCAGAAACTTTCTTTTTACCTCAAAATCTATTTTAGGAACAAAAAATTGAAGCTGAAACTGAATTATTGATAGTGGGGAGAAACAGGGTTTCAAAATAATTCTATGCTAATGATCATTTAATGAATAGTAATTGCAATTCTATAAGAAATACATATATGAACGCATATAAGCATAGATAAAAAAATTATTTTCAAACCGTTAAAAAGAAAATAAGTTAAAATTCTATACAAATATTGTTACAGAAATAAATAAATCATTAAAAAGATGCCATGATATTTGAATAATTAAACTTAAAATGATGTCGAAGAAATCAACCCTTTTCCCCTTTTTTTTATCATGTCAGAATATGTTGTTATTTTGGGAATGACATAGACAAAAATCTGTAGGCGAAAAAAAAAATCGTAAGCGAAAAATTGAAATTTTATTATCTGCATGAGCATTTCAAAAAAATCAGTTTTTAATAACGCGTTGCCATTGCATTTACAAAAGCTTTGATTAATAAAAAATAAGTTAAAGACTAAAGCAAATAAAACTTAGAAAAATGTCATTTTGAGCACGTAATAATAATTATTATTTTCATACTTTAAGTTGGAAACTGTGAAAAGAAGTAAAGAAGGGAGAGTGTTGCATTGAAATTGTGGATACTAGATCTGCTGATTAATATAGTTATCAAATGCGGAACAGTCCACTTAAAGCTGCTCTTGTTGGCTATAGAACATCCAGGTTTGATCAGTATCTCTTCTGCAATAGGTGCTCACTAAAATCTAAAAAAGATTTTTCCAAAAATTAATAATAATTTAACTAAAAAAATTTCTAACATTATTATTTATTAAGTACAGACCACAGAGCATTTTAATTAATTACAGA
>JAOUZG010006261.1:1205283-1216198 GCA_026289955.1 Argiope argentata
TTTAAGAATTTAATTATGAGACTAATTTGTAAGTCAATATGAAATTGATTTAAAGTTGACTGTTATTCTAAAGGCATGCGAATGCATTCTGTTATTTTTTATTCTAATAAAAAGGATTTAACAAAAAATGTCCGATATAACCTTATTAATATTATACTATTTATATATAATATAGCTTATTACTAATTTTTACTTTCTAGTATAAGTAATATAATGAAAACCTAGTGATCGTCAAAAAATTCGGAATCCAGATTTTGACGAATTCTCTCGTTTTAGACCTCCTGGAATTTAAAAATCAAATTTTAAAAAAATGTCCGTCTCTATGTTCGTATGTGCCAAAAATAACTCAAAAATGCTTTTAACTAGATGGTTGAAATTCGGTATATGGTCCTTTCATCCATTTGTAGATTCTATCAAATTTTGAGTAAAATCTGTTCAGAGAAAATCTGACCTGTTCAAACATAAGTTAATACGATAATTACAGAATGAAGAGAGCTGGAAAAATAAAAATAAATTTAAGGTAAATCTAACAATGGATTGACCATCTGTCGGTCTGTACTTTCAGAAATAACTCCATAACTCAAAAAAAAAAACAATGACAAATTTATCAAATTTTGCATGTAATTTTAAGACTACACATGTAATTCTGAGCCAAATTTTGGTTTAATCTTTTCCGAAAAACGCAACAAAACATAGATTCGATTTTCGGATAATTTTAATGGTATGCCAGGGATTAATAGCCCCATTTTCCTAACCCGAAAAAATTGTCGCCTAGGAAGACATAATAGACTCAACAAAAATGCTAAATTACCCTTAAAAGTTAATTCATTTATAAAGTCTGTTTAAGGCCCTCCGGCCTGTGTGGCGAAAGTTGAAACTCTTTAGTTCAGACTGGAATCTTGTCAAAGCTGGACCAAGAAATAAATGCTCTTCTACTAAGCAGGAGACGAAATTTTTATATTTATTATTTTTCACATTTACATTTTATGACAATCTGTATATTTTGTGTAGATGGTTCAAAGTCTTATTTTCTCCCTCGTTACTGGTTATTAGTAAATCTGTCCGTCCTGTCACCAATATTACATGATTGCTGTTAAACGAAGAAAGCTAGAAAGATAAAATTTGTACACACACTTAACACCTAAAATGTTAATTATTATCAAATTTTGATACACATTTATAGAAGGCTTCACGGTTTATAGATTTACTCTTTCACAATCATGTAAAAGATATAACTAAAATCTATAGCATTTGGTAGGGGTTTTTTTTGTTTGTGTGTGTGTGTGCATATAATTGAAATTCTATCTGAAATTGTTGTTTCAGTTGGTTGAAAATAATGCACATTTGAATTTCGGTTAATTTTTGTTTGATGTTAAGGATTCATCATCAACTAGCAGTACTCGCACGGCGTTGCCTGTGGCATAGCATCCAAGGAGAAAAATCAGCTTTAAATTTAAATCTAGCCCCCGTCCGATATGGTATGGCCATGATACGCAACATGAAAAAAACATAAAAATATATTTAAAATTTATGAAAAACAGCAACTATTTTTATTTTTTGAATCAGACGTGAACAAAGAAATGTAACACATATGCATACCATAGCTCTTGCTATTGGCACATGAGCAGTTTGAGGCTTCCGCGTATGCGCGGAAGAGTGAAAAGCGCAATTATAAAACTCCTATCTTTATTTTGATACGATTTTAATGTACTAAAACCTCCCACAGTAAATGCTCTACAAAATTGCATAAACATTTCCAATATCCGTTAATTATTTCTCGAGTTTTTGTGGTTCCAACATACAGATGCTTTCAGGGGACTTCATTTTATACTATGTATAGTTAACTCGCGAAGGAGGCACGTTAGGTTAAGTAATCATCCCAAATTTATGCCAAAAATCAATATTTCGTAATTATCGTTCGCCAATGCCATATAACGGACTCATATTTATTGTTTAATAGTAAACCTTTATTGAGAGGAATTGAAAAAACTTTGAGTTAAGCGCTCAACTGTTGACGAATATAAGGATTACATGTAAACAACCACTCCTTCGACACTATCCTTTATGTGAAATAGATATATGAATATTTGATCATAAGCAGGGTTGCCCTAAGCAGGGCCCGATTTAGCCAAGTTGGAGTCCGTGACAAAAATTTCTTTGGTACCCTCTCTGCTTTACTACTTTAATAATGAAGAACATTAAGTAAAGAAAGAAATGCAAAATGAAATTTATATTCGATTTGGGGCCCCCCATTTATGTGGGTAGCAAGGGGCAACTGCCCCTTATGCCCCTGACTTAGTCAGGACATGGCCCTATGTCTGAACTCGCAATCTGAGGATTTGAAGCCACTTCACATGACCGTTTCACCAAAAGTGATACTTCGGTCAGAGGGAGGTTATCTGACTTATAAAGCTTTCAGTACAAACCCATAGTCAATCCTGCATTTATTTATCTAGTTTCAAGTTCGCTGAAGTACACATTTACAATGTGCATGGATTAGAGAATAGTTTCTATTTAGGGATTGTTGAGAGATATATTCTATCAACAATTTTTTATATGAAGATTACAAAATTCGTTTATCTTATTATGTTTGTTAATACTTTAATTGTAACTCAATTTTTAGAAGATATTTTTCTTCTAAAAATTGAGTTACAATTAAAGTATTAACAAAGTATTATTTTATTAAAGATAAAAATTCGTTTTTTTTTAAAGTTAAAAAAATCATTAAAATAAAATCATCAATCGACAGACAGATTCACTTAGTAGGTAGCTATTAAGAAATGCAAAAATAACTTTGCTTTTGTATAATATTTTAATTATAATTTTATTTTCAAGTAAGAAAGATAAATGATGAAAAATATTAGTTATAACTACTGACATTACAAAAATATTTTACTGTATACATTGTATACAAAAATCAAAATGGTGACAAATGCAAAGTTATTGGGAACAAGACGCATTTTAACAATTTGTACGACTTATAAAAAATGATTATTCACACACAAATAATATTAAAGGAATTGATTGAAAAGTAAACTTTATTTACTTTCAAAAGACATTTGTCTTTCTTAATACAAAAATTTGGTGTAAATTAATTAAAACCAACTTTAAATTAATAATTTAAACAATTTTGATTTTTTTTACTCAAGAAAGCACATGTAAATGTCAAATAATTAAAAAAAATTAAATCATAGTCCAGAATTAGGTGAAAAAAGCATTTATTTGCATAAAAAATGAAAAATGTACTAATTAGAACTATTTGTAAATTGTTAAATTAATTTTAAATAACAATCTAACATATTAAAAATTGAAATATGCTATGCATATTTCAATGCATCATGTCGGAACATAATTTCTTGAACGGCCAATCATTGAAGATATTTTACTTAATTAAATAATATAATATGCTTTTAAAAAGATTTTTTTTATCAATGTTTGAAGAAAACATCTCAACAAAAAGTGGCAGATTTTGCAAACGTATAGATTAACAATTTAACAAATTTTCAATTAATTTAATTCAACAATTTAACAATTTTTTTTTAAAAAATTTTTTTATTTAGGTTTGAAGAAAGGTTTCAAAAAGTTAAAAAAGCTGTAAAAAATCATTAAAAAAATTGGCACGGCGATTAAAAAGTTTTTTATTTCGAAATTATAGACATTTACCAACATTTTTGAGTTTTCTAAGGACTATTATTGAGAAAGTAGAAATTTAAAATTTCAATCCATTGTCCAAGCATTTTTGTTGACTCCAAAAACCTCATCCCAAAAACAACATCATGTTCTGACATGAGAATAAAGAAAAAAAAAATGAAATCTACGACCGTAAATTTCACAGCACCATGTCAGAAGATTATTTTTTTAAAATTATTATTTGTCTTAATTAATTTAAGTCATTAACCAGTTTAAATCAGTGTGAAAAAATCAGGGGATTTTTCTATCGGTCTCTACCCTTTTATAATATATATATTGGTATATTCATATAATGATAATTTTTTAAAACATTCATTTTCAATTTTTCTACCTGGCTAATGAATTTTTTTACCTTGACAGATTTTAAGATGAAATAACAGCTATGCTGTCATCTACGTCGACTTTTAAAAAACGAATATTGGGAAGAAGCAAACGTAATAATAAGGGATTCTAGTAAGAGCAGACCAAACCTTTAAAAACGTTTCTGTTTTGAAAGAAGCATACATGATAATAATGCAATAGCGGTAAAAGCAGGTAAAAAAAATTCTTAAATCGATAATTTTCGAATGTACATAATTTTTATTTTTTTGCCCGTAAATTTCGGAAACATCAAAATCTCCTAACAAAAACATGTTATCAAGTGATGAGATATTGAACGGCCCCCCTGCCCCCTGTACCATTAATCTGGGAAAAAAAAAACTGTGGTTTCCTGAAAGCGAATCCAGAACTATTACCGACAGCAACAAATTATTAATTCATATGCTATACTGAAAGTTTTCGATTTTCTCCATATTGGCTAGGTATTACAATTTAAAACATTTAATGAATGAATATTCGGAAGGCATACTATCATTACACGAAATATCATTCCAAACCTCTATTTTCCAGCCCCTGCATTCCCCTGCGAAAATTGAGAGTAAATAATCACTCTAAGGATCTTTGCTTGTTGGCGAGATTAAATTCCACGCCAGGAAATGAACTCGCCGTTTTCCCATATCCACACCTTTTCGTTTATCCAATAGATCCTCCACAGTTTCTCTCAATAACAACCCTCAAATTGTAAACATAAACTAGCTTATGAGTAATGCGATTTTTGCCAGTGTAACTAATTATAAAATTGATTGAAATAACAATATAGTATTTAAAATGAGTAATAATTGATTAATACTTTGTAAGTTTTTTTATAAAACATAATAAGATTTTTTTCGACAGTAAAGGCAATTTTTAAAAATTCAAATATTTTGCGGGAGTCCGTATCTTGATAATTTCTGTTGAAAGAAATTTATTGTACGCTAATGGCAATGGCTGTCTATTGTTTATTTTTCTTGATTCGCACATGAAAGCTAGCGGTAAATAGTTTTTTTAGTTTTGGTTTCCTTGGAAGTAATCTCACGGTAAATATAATCTTCGCATTCATTTTTTTTAATGTTCTCTAATTAGTATACACATAATTTGAACACAGAGATTTTTTTCTTGTGTGTAGTTTTGGATGACAATGTTTTATTTGACTTTATTTCTTCGATGTAGACATTTACAGTAGAGGTTTTTTTGAAACTAAATTATTTTCTCAGCATAAATTTGTAAAAAATATACGAAAGTGGAAAGCAAGTTTCATTCCTAAGTTTTCAACATTTTAACTCAAAATGACTGTTTTAAAAGCAATATTTGTTTATAAAATTTAGACACTTCATCATATAGAAATCTGCTACTTTCTTCTATAACCTTAAGGAAATTAAACAAGAATAAGCAAACTGTGCAGCTTCTGATATAAAATTCTAATTTTTATTATTGTGCTAATTTTTACCATGTTTGGATATAATTAAATTTTAATATTTCACCATTGGGATTTTATTCCTGATTATAACAATTTTTTGGATAGACTTAACAGTTTTCATTAGAACATGTAGCAGTGTTTTTTTAAATTTAAAAGAAAATTTCTTATTTTAATATTTTATGTTTTGCCACAACTCAGTTTTGCTAAAACATATTATTTTATATGCCACTAAAATAGTTTTTCTCATTTTTACTCCATAATTTTTCTTGCAGAATTTCTTAAAAATTTTTTTCAATAAGTTTGTGCTATCATCATTTCTTACAAAGAGTTCTTATAGATAAAGAACACTAAATTTTTTATAAACTTTAAATTACATTGTATAATATTTTTATTATTATGTTGCAAGTGACTGGAGAGAGGTTGAAGTTTATAATAGAGTTATAGAATTTTTTAAATACCATTCAGATATTTTCTTCCTCAAATTCCTTTTATAATCCTTATATCTTTTTTTATTAACTTGATTAGCTATGAACTAATTAATTTTATTATGCATTTTTGTATATTCACACCTTTCAAATTCCATTTATGAACATCAAATCATCATATTCACTCCAATGAAATTATGAAGGTTCAACTGAGAGGAGTAGATGCCTCAAGTGCCAGTCTTCAAAGATGCTCTAAATATACTATTTAAAATTTTATTTTATATGCTAAAATCAGAACTCTATGAAAGACACCAGAGGAAATAAAAAATAAATACTGTCTTGTGGGCTTCATTTAATATATCTTGCCATCTTGAAATCAAAAATATTACACTTGTATTTGCTTTGCATCAAGTATATTTAGAGACAACTTTGTGCTGATTATTTAAATGCAACTTTTCAGAACCAAATAAATTATACTTACTGTCACCATTAAAAATAAAGTTTGTTGAAATTCTGTAATTCATGTATTTATAGTTTGGAGAATTTTAAACATATATATATATTTCTTTTTGCTTATGATTTTTCTTTTAACTTAATATATAGGAATACTTTCCTTTGTAAAAAGCAAGGACATTAGTATTCTGTAATTTCATTCTTATATATACATATATGTGCAGTTCGTTTCAAAGTCCTGGGAATAGTATTTGTTGAAACTTTCATTTTACTGAGGGTATTGTGTAGGAAGACGAGCAATTTTTATGCCTCCTAATTCCATGAATAACTGATTTCACCTTATTGCTAAATGTAAACATGTCTTTTCAATTTCCTCTCCTTTTTTGATGAAATAAACATCTTTTGATACAAGCATGCAAAAGTGCAGAGGGCTTTATTATCTAAGGATAAACTATGTATATATATATATCATTAATTCATTGTAAATCAAAGAATTTCATATAAAGAAATTGATTTATCTTCTTATTTTAGAACTCAGTGAGTTTGATCTTTGGAATTATATCTGTCTCTAAAACCAATATTTAAAATGGAATAGTTTAGATAAATGAAATTTGGTAGTGGTTCTCATACCAAATTTATAGATTTTTTATAAAGTGTTAGACATCATTAATCTACAAATAGTCTTTGTTCCTGTTTTATTGTCCTTTGTACATGTGAAGACAATTATTTAAAAAAACTCCACACCAATGAGCTATATGGATGAAGTATGTTGTATGGTTTCATTACCAAACTTATTAATCTGATCTGTTTTTTTGGTTTTGTCTATATTGTTGTAGGTTGTTTTTGAACCTATCAATACATTCTATGTTAAAAAAAATGACTAAAAAAATAAAATGACCAGATAAAAGAAATTTTGTATGTTTTCTTTTCAATAGAAATTAAATCAATATGAAATTTTGAAATTTACTATGCAAAAGAAATACATTAAAACTACATTCTTTATTACATGATAATGTCATATTTCTTTATTATAAAAATGATAATGTGAGATTTCTTTATTACATGATAATGTCAAAACATGTCTTTTTATGGATGTTTACATGGAAATTGAATCCATATGTATAAGTCCAAACTTATACCTTGAACTTCATTGTATAGTTATTCCAAATTCAGATTACAAGTGATAGTGTGAATTTGGAAATATAAATATCTAATATATTTAAAAAATATCTATTAATTTATTAACACAATATATTTTTTATAGAATTTTTTTGTAATAGTCCTATTAAAACAACTCATTCTGGTTTTCATTAATCTAAACTTATACCTTAAACTTCTCAAAATTTTATCAAAAAGTGTCTTCCCCCCTAAAATAATTGCATATTTTCATCTGTAATTCAACTCAATAATGCTTACTACCATCTGTTCCTTTTGGAAAAAGAAAGAAAGAAAAAAAACTTTTGTTTTTAAAGATTTGAATAGTTTATTTCTAAAACGTTATATAAATTTTTTATTTGATATTAAAAAAATCTGACATTAATAACTATAAAGTATATTTTCTAAACATTTAACATTTTTTAAAACTATTAACAGGTAATCAGCCCTTTAAAAATTCATTTAAATGTTGATTTTCTTTATTTTAAATTAATGAAAAGAAATATGAATATTAAACAATTATATTTTCCTTAATTTTGAAGAGTATAAATAATTTTGGAATAGTTTATATGTTTAAATACTGAAACAAATTTGGTTTGAAACCTCTTTTTATTATAAAGAATTTTTGTAAAGAAAAATTGTTTGATTATTAAAATGTTTTTGATAGTAGCTACATGATTTAAAGAAAATTCTTAAATATTTTGCATTATACTGTTGCACTTTCTTCTCCGCCAGATATTTTTTTGTAATAGAATTTTAATTACTGATTAATTAAAATCCATACCATTTATTTTGTAATAAATTAAAAATTCGTGGCTACTTATAAAAAGTTAAAAACTTCCACGATTTAATCTCCATAAATAAGTTGCACTTAAAATTACGTTGATAGGCCTTAAACAGAAACATTCCAAATCCCTAATAGCACACATATATTGTGCAATATTTACAATAACTTATATTATTTTTTGAATATTAAAAGATGTCTATACATAGTATAAAATGAAATCTCCTGAACAGGGCCCGACTTAGCCTAGTTGGGGCCCGGAACAAAAACTTCTTTAAGGCCCCCTCTGCTTCACTACTTTCGTAATGAAGAACATTCATTAAATAAGGAAACTTAAAATAACATTTATATTTGATTTGGATGGCCCCCATTATGTGGGGGCCCAGGGCAACGGCACCCGTTTGCCCCTGCCTGAGTCAGGCTCTGCTCCTAAAAGCGTGTATATGTTGGAATCACAAAAACCCGAGAAATATTTAACAGATATAGGAGATATTTATGCCATTTTGTAGAGCATTTATTAAGGAAAGTTTTAATACATTAAAATCATAACAAATTAAAAAAAGGAAATTTATAATTGTAATTTTAATTTATCTGCGCATGCGAGAAAACCTTAAAATCCGCATGTGCAAATATCAGGAGCTGTGGTATGCTTATTCGATACATTTCTTCGTTTACGTCTAATTTTAAACAATGATTCAAATCTCATTATGCCGAAAGGAAAGAAATCCAACCTCGAAATGATCGCCTGTGTTTTGTCTACGGACGTATATTTTTACCTTTGTAACAGTCTAAATATTTCTGAACGTGTCTGTAAAATATTGTTGTGAAGATATTTTTGATAATTTCTAAATATATTTTTATGTTGGTTTGATGTTGCGTAGCATTCTCACGTCATATCGGGTGGAGGTTAGACTTAAGTTTAAAGCTACTTTTTCTTCTTAGATGCTATGCCACGGGCAACGCCGTGCGTGTACTGCTAGTTATATAATATTGCATATATATTGTGCAACAGCATGCGCTACCTAGGATATTAGTAACTCACAGTAACTTTAAGTTCTTTTAAAGTCTATTGTAGCAACATAATTAGACAAATTTCTAACCTTATGGAGGTTTTAAAGTGGAAAGTCGGGAATCTCCTTCTAAGGACTAGTTTAAGATTTTTAAACTCCTGTAGACAATGCAAGTTTTGCCTCACTTTTTTTATTCTCGACTTTTGTAACTAGATTTCGCTAGTGGATTTTAATCTTTATATTAGTATTTTTTAAATGACAAATATCATAAAAATATTTAATTGAGACCCACCTTCAAGCTAACTAGTATTTTTCTTCCTCAAGTATAATATTTTTTTTTTTGGAAATTTGAATTTAAAAGTAATGTTAAACAAAATGATAAAAAATAAAAGATTAAAATGAAATCTACTAAGCATATTTCAGTGTATCATGCCAGAACATAATTTCTGGAACGGCCAAGCACCACGCGCTCCTGCAAGTTAAATTATATTTTTATTCATTTTAATCGTTTCTTTGAATGAATCACTTTAGTATTGCAAAAAACCCAAATTTTTTTTATCTCGCATTAATTATTTGAAAAAATATCGCATTTCCTATTTATTTCATTTCATCTAATCACGTGATCAAAATGACATTTCTTCTAGGTTTTTTTTTTTTTGCTGTAGTCATTAACTTTTTTTAATCCGAGCTTTTGTGAATGCAATAGCAAAGCGTTATTAAAAGCTTGTTTTTTGAGATACTCATGCAGATAATAACATTTCAATTCATTGCACTCGCATTTTTTGTTGACACTACAAAACTCATCCTAAAAACCACAACATGTTCTGACATGATAAAATTTAATTTTTTATGCCGTTTAAGTATTGTAATACAGAATTTGCATGAACAACCTTGTGATTTTGCTAGCTGCTTGCGGAAAAGATGGATCCATATTCATCTGGGACCGCAGTGGCCTGATGGTGAGGTATAGGTTTCAGAACTGGAGACTTTAGATTTGAGACCGGTTACATTGAAGAAACGTGGCATAACTAAGTGTGTCTAGTGCACGTTAAACCCATCGGGGTCAAACGTCATCCCGCTGGTGTGGTGTGAAAGTTTGGAGGGTTGCCAGTTCAGGTGTTGTCCTCGTCATAGGATTGTGGTTGAAAAGTTCGAGATCCATTCCAAAATAGCCTTTGTGTTGCTTTAAAACAAACCGTTAATATAACTAAACTAAACTAAACTAAACTATCTAATCCAAGCAATTTGAAAACAAGTGACAAAAATCTTTAGAATCCTATCCTGAAATTAAACGATTCTTGAGTTGGGTACTTGACATTTGTAATTCAAACCAAACCACAAGATAAGAATGCTCTAAACATACAGCAGAATAATCTGGAGACATTGCCTTTCAACTCTACAAAATGGAAAAGCCAGCTAATTCTGAACCGTGAATTTTGATCCATTGGTGATTTGCGAATCAATTTTTGATAGTTCGCTTAGAGACATAGAATGTAATTATATTTTCCTAGAATTTAAAAACATTTCATATGGACTATAAAACTCTTTAAGCGACGTTATAAATAAATAAAAACGCAACACACACACACACACACACACACACACACACACACACACACACACA
>JAOUZG010006261.1:1216208-1226942 GCA_026289955.1 Argiope argentata
CACACACACACACACACACACACACACACACACACACACACACACACGCACACACACACACACACACACACACACACACACACACACACACACACACACACACACACACACACACACACACACACACACACACACACACACACACACACACACACACAATGTTTCGATCAACTTACATCGCTCTTTTTTTGCTTTAAATGTTCTTTTAGAAATTTCTTTTTGCTATGAAAGCTTACTTCAACTTTTACGCATTGATTTCGAAGCGGATCCTTTGTCATTTGTGTAGACATTTAAATATTTAATAAAGAATATTTTATCTTAAGGAAAGATCCTTTATGCTTTATAAAACCCTCTTTGACAATGACATGTTCTGTTAATCTCAAAAGAGAAATCATAACGCCGAGGATGAAATGGTCATTACATTGTCACATAGATGCTTTAGCTTGGAATTCAAAAACACATAAGCAAAGCTAAACCAGTTTATTAACTCAACTCAATGAGCGAAGTACAAATACTAGCTCTGCACAACTCAGAATACGACTGACAGATATTCGGCATTTATATCAATAAGGACAGTCCCAGAATACTTTTCTGGAGAGAGTAAGAAAAGTCCAGAGCACTTATCTGGTAAACTAAAGAAAGGTTCAGTGTCTTCTGGAACACGAAATAAAGGAGAACATAAAATGAGGAACTAAATAAATATTTATATAAATTTTAAACCATTATTGTCACTAGCGGGATTCGACCTTACTATCTCTTGAGTACGAGACCAGTGTGATGGCCATTCGGCTATTGAGAGTTGACGGCTTTTTTTTCAATGCGGCGATATGTGTATCCTACAGTAATTCTATCAACATATTTCTATTTTATTCTAAAACCAATGCAGGTGTAATTGCCAAGTTAATTACTTTTTAGAGATTACATTGCGTCAATATATTCGATTTCTGAAAATTGGGTCGAAATGTTTAAAAGTTTGGGTATATCAGCTTTAGACAGTTTTTACCCTGTAGTTTGATAATTAGTTAGTTGATTTTTACCCTGTTAGTTTGATTGATTCTATCTCTCGCTAGTATTATAGTATTAAGTGTTTTCACGACTGTTACTTACGGAATCCCGTCTTTTGCAGTGCCAGGGCCATGAGCGGAGGTCGATGGGGCTTGTGGCTGCGGCGCCTCGGCAAGAACTTCCTGTACAGCGTCCCCGTCACCGTGGCCTTTCTTGACGGCATGGGGTACGTCGCCAAGGTGGAAGGCATCTCTATGCAGGTAATACTGCTGTTGCGGAATTGATAAATCTCTGCATCAGACTCAATTGTATTAGTTGTCAAAATTTGAAAAATTGATAATTTTGAACTAATTTGTGATTTTCAGATTTATGTTGAATTGGGGAAATTTAAATTTAGACATTCAAACCTCGAATCCTGTAAAAATATTATGAAAAGCAATTCTTTGCCAATAATAATAATATGTATGTATACCAATAATCATTCATGTTCACATATATTCTCTGGGCTTTGTGTTTAGCAAAAATATATTTTGGAATAGAGAGAATATGCACTTCAAAACATTGTTAGTTAAAAATTAAGCGGATTTTCCCACACTTTTTTGCATTGTCTTTTAAAATATTGTAGCTTAGTAGCGTCTTTTAAAATATAGTAGCGTATTTAATAGCATTCCAAGATTAAAAAGAATATCGCCTTTTTATTAATACCAATTTAGTTATTAATTTTTGCTAAATTTTCCTTAAATTATATATATATATATATATATATAATTATATATATATATATATATATATATATATATATATATATATTTAAAAAAGATTTCTTTTTTCATAATTTTTAACAAAAGTTTTCATTATGGCTTTGAAATTTAATGTATTTTCACTCTTTCATCTGATATTTAATTGCTCTGTTTTCCTCCAATGCAGAAAATTTAGAGATGCTATTAATTACTTATGCGATTTATTTGTACACAATACAAACAAATTGAAATATACTGTGTGGAATTTGAAATATATAGCCATTTGAGTTTTTAATAACGTTACGTTACTGTGGGACTCGACTTTATTAAGAAGACTCATGCATTCAACAAACAGAACATGTGTAAAACTGCTAAAAATTGAGCTTGAATTCTTTATAATTATATAATTAATTTAATATTTGATTAATAATAGTATGAAGCTTAAAATAATTTATTAAGATAGTTATTACATCAAGTCTTGCCTGAAAATTTTAGTTGCAATTTTCAGTGTCCCCAACAAACAGCAGGTCGCTAAAGACGGTAACAGGAACAGAAAAGATGAAAATGAAAAAAAAAAAAAAGTAATGGAATTTAATGTTTTCAAGTTAATGTAAAAAATGTTTACGTAAGTCCAAGTCTATTTAGGAGTAGTGCAGTTATTAAGTCAGTAGTAGAATAGTGTAATTATTATTTAGTGTAAAAATAAATTTTATATTTTTCCCGAGTGTAAAACTTTCTGAAAGATATAGTGCTTTTAGGTGTATATTAAGTACTAATATCACAGTAAACTTGACGAAGCTCCAGACATGAGATTACATTTGCCTTCATTTGAACCTAATTTCATTAAATTGATTTTTTGAAATATTCTGAAGAATTGTTATCTCAATGAGAAATCGTTATTTTCCTCTTAATTGAATGCGGAATATTTCCATTGCTCTTTTGAATTAGCAGAAATTGGAACTAATATAATTATTCAGGATGATCGATAGAGTCCTTTTAAACATTATAGATTCAAAACGGGATCGCGTATAGCGGGAGATTACGTTGCTCCATAGTAAATTGACTTATTTAAATTTTTTGAGAGAGGTTATAGTGTTTCTAGCAACGAAATAAGGAAGTTACAGAAATTATTATTAATAATAATAATAAAGAAAATGAAATCTAGGATTGCAAATTTCAAATTATCATGTGAGAACATTATTTTTAAAGTTATTATTTATCTCAATTAATTTAAGTCATTAACCTGTTTAAACCAGTGTGAAACAATCACGGAACTTCTCTCTCTCCCTAATGATAATTTTAAAAAACTTTCATTTTCAATTTTTCTAGCTGGGAAATAAAGTTTTGGAGCTCGATCGACCTCGAGATGACCCCCCCCCCCATAATTTTTAATTATCGAAGCATGCGTAATCTTATAGTTTCGTGATCTCAAACCGGTTTAAATTGGTTAGTGACTTAAATTATTTAAAACAATTCGTGAGAATTCAGAGAATGAATAATTTGGAAATCAAGTTGTAACTTTAGTTGACGATAAATCTAATCGAGAATAGGGTACATGGCGAACATTCGTATCAATCTGTAACTTTTTGTTGGTGATAAGTGTCAACCATTTATACTATTTTCTAATAACCTTAAAACGGAAAATTGATGCTCCAAAAGCGATAAATTGTCAATTTTCTGCCCGTTCATTTTGAGGCTTCACAATCCTCAAACCAATAAAGTATCATGTTAAAATGATAAAAACATTTTAACAGCAACAACAACAAAAAAAAATTGTAGCAACGTTGCCATTTTAAATTGCAAATTAAATTTCTATTTTTAAATTTTTTTGGTGATAGATCGCCAAATGTGACAACTTTCTCCATTATTTTCTAATAACCCTAAAAGGGAAAAATGGATGCCCCCAAAGCGATAAATCTCCAATTTATTGCCTACGCATTTTGTGGCTTCAAAAACCTCAAACCAAAACAGCATCATGTTCTCACAACATAAAAAAAATAATAAAGGAGACGAGACAAAAAGCTCATTATAAAAATGTACTTTAAAACATTATAAAAACATTGAAAAAAATGTCTAAGAGTTATCTGAAAATTTGCGACGTTATGAATTTTGCGTGACTTGAAAAATGATTACTCCTACATTGATGATGCAGTTTCTCCTGTATTATCATGCAGTTTTTTTTTTCGGAATTAAACAACAACGAAGTGAAATTTAAGCAATGAAAAACGAAAACAAAAGTAATAATAATAAAAACTCAGAAGCACACACTCTTCTTCGGTGGAGGGGGGGAGGGACACACTGGAGAATACATTTTTCAATTTTATGACAAAGCTTTCTTCAAGTCACGGAAATTTCATAATTTTAATGGCACGTTTCTTGGATAGTTTTACAGACAATTCTTTGAAATGGTTTCCTTTGTTTTTATTATGATAATAACGAGCTTTCTTCTAATTAGATTTATTGACCAATCTTCTTTGTTTTTTTAAATTGCCTTATTTCACAGCTTAGTGTGCTGTATCCTGTTTCAGTAAATTCAGAATAGTCCCTTAATCATATATAATAAGGGACATCCCGTATAACATTCTGGTTATACGAGACAACATTTTGAATTTCATTAACTTTAAAGGACGTTACCTTTCGCCTTGTAGATGTTTTATTATCAGAAATAAATTCTATGCCTGAAAGCGAGGTTACTCAAAAATAAATAAAAACCTTCGAAGACTAAGATAGGAATAATAGGCTAGGAACTACTTTCATTAAACTAATCTCATTTTACTAAAACTCTAATTTCTGCATAATTTTTTCTAAGGGTTCTTTTTTACCAATTATCAACTATTTTACAATTTTTTATTGGCATAGTATAAAGAAGCCCCAAAATTGTAGTTTGGCGTTGATTATATGTATTTATCACTTATAATTCTTTTATTTACGCCATAAATTTAAAAAAATTAAAAAATTCGATAAATGGTTTGAAACTATTATTTTAAATAAAGTTGAGGTACATATGTATTATACCGTCTTCGCCAACGATCGCCAATGGTTTAGAATCTCATTGGCGACGGATTTAAATTTGGCGATCAAGATCAACGAATTACACCATTTCGGGATTGCCATAATTGGCGGTTTAGCAACTCATTGGCGACGATTTCAATTTTGTCTTTAAAGTTGGACGTTATAATACGTAATTACTAAAATTGATTCGTATAGATCAATTATGACTGTATAAAGTCTTATTGGAACAGAAGAGAACATAAGACAAGGATCAATTTGTCGGATTACTCTTTGTATCAGGCGGACACCTTCTCTCCCCACTTCTATTCAGCTGTTTATATTATTTTGGATATGTATAAAAATGGGGACCAACCTCACATATTACCAAATACGTAAAAGCGTTCAACTTCTGTACCCGAATATTACTGTAGTATATCTGAATATTACTGATTTTTTTATCAGTTAGTATCGAAAGTTATATAAGAGTTATATTTTATTTTCAAATCAAAAGAGAAGGTGAATATAAGGCGCACCTTTTTGGATTCAAATTTCTATTTTTAGTGGACTCGTAATAACCTTTTTGTACGTATGTATTGTATTATGGAAATGTAACTAGTTTTAACATTTAAATTAATTTGAACTAAACCGATGTTGTTAATAAGAATTGTGTCTTGTTAGAAAGAGAAACTAAGTGCAGGATCACCAGTAACAGCCTTGCCAGCAGCGTAATTAATTCATTCTGGGAAATAATTCGCATAATTTAATAAAGTTTCTGTAGGCAGTGATGATGGTCAGTGGATTTATAGAATTTTTACCTGGTATATAAAAAAAGTAACCACCAACAGTATCGTTTATGGAAGGATCCATTCTCTGATTCTTTTCACTACGATTCAAATATAACATGGCATCTATAATAATTGCAATTGGTCTCATACAGTAATTCTGGACAACCCTTCCCACGTTTATGAAGGACGTGGACAGTTTAAATATAGTTTTCTTTGATGAATTATTGTTATAAATATTACAGATGAATTGCTCCTTGTCGGATTCGCACAGTAATTCTAGACAGCCCTTCCCAGGTTTACTGATTAATCCAGTTTTCTTTGATAAATTGTTGTTAAAAATATATAGATGAATGGTTCCTTATTGGATTCAAGCAGTGATTTTAGACAGCCCTTCTCTGGTTTGCTGATGGATCCAGTTTTCTATGTTGAACTTTTGATATCGATACTATAGATGAATTGTTCCTTGTTATAGCTGATGTATTGACATTTCTGAGATTTGATTAAGTTTTAGAATATAGCTACATGGAAAAAATGATATCTTCGGGGGATATGTGAGGATTTCTTATCGGTTTAAAAAAAGAATAAGATTAATATTGGACATTTAGTATGTGTTGTCTTAGAACGACATTGTTACTTTCAAGATCTTTTCCTTCATCTTGTTGCAATAGCATTGAACTTTAACTGCATCTGCCCATTCCAGTCAGTGGATAAGTGGAATTACTTCGCTTTCGTTAAAGAAATTATCATTTTTCAAGTTTTCTTACAGGATTAGTTTTTTTTAAAGAAAAGGAAGTTGAAAAAGCCTTTAAATTTACTCCTATCAGTCATAACATCTGCTTCAGCCGGCCGATGTAAAGTCCTTCTTCATCATAAGGACTAATAAGTATCTTATTTTACATCTTCACGGCAGAGTGATCATTTTTCTTCATTTGGGAATTGAGAGTACATTTCATTTTCTATTGGCACACATTTTAATTCATTGCAATTGCCGCAATACCTCTACAATAATCGGCTCTATATCCTTTGAGCATATTTTATATCAAGCGGCAAAAGTCTTTTCATATCTGCCTTTCATTCTCTATAGGCACACATTTTAACTCGTTGCAACTATCGCAATATCTCTATTACTATGAAAGTCTACATTTTATATCTGACTGCAAAAGTCTTTTAATATCCTTCTATATTCTAAGAATCTCCTTTTTATTTCATCACATGGAGGCCCGGGGATTTCTAAGGAAAACAATTGCCTTATTAATATGCTTTCGAATATGACGTGTGACGAAACATAGCTTATGGAAATATAAATAGATTTGATATAAGCGAATTATTTTTTAAGATTCATTTAATGAATTTTCTAGTCAAGCCAAGAAGAGAGAGTAATGCAGAATAACTCTTCTAAACCGTTGACAACAATTTCATTTCTAGTTGGTATTCGAAAAGTTGTGCTGGGAGCATTTTGGTTTTATAAGTATGTAAGAAAGATAAACTTTTGACAATCGGAGAAGATACAAATCATTGTATTTTTTTTTCAAAAATGCATACTTTAAGCGACTGAAGTTTAGAATTTAAATGAGTGGGAGGGGTCTCCCCCAAACTCTCGCATACTCTCTAACAAACTTGTCATGCCAGAGAACGTTTTACAGGGATTGAAGTAGAATAGTTAAGAAATATTAACATTTGGCGGAAGTTTAGCATTTTTACTGAATATATTGTGCTATTCTTGGCGAGTTATTTGGCAAATAATCTCTGCCTTGCATTAATAGTATACGTATATACAATTTTCGTTTTAAGCTTGTTTTTATAGCCCGATCGAAACAAAAATTTGATACAAAACTGCATTTGTAGTCACAAGATCCTATACCAAATTTGACATGTTTAATTGGCTGCATTTTTGAATTATCGCTTTTACATTCTTCTGAAAGTACATACCGACAGAACAGTTAACTAGTTGTTTGATTTGCTTCAGAATTTGAGAAGTGGCTACACTATATATATTATTGGAATTTTATTTATCTTGTTGTCTTCGTTTTATAATTATTGTGTCAACTTATTATTGAAAAGCTGAGCAGACGGACTTTTGGAACAGATTTTACTCAAAATTTGATAGAAATATGCAAGTTTACTACAAATAACGTATACCAAATTACATCCGTCTACCTGAAAGCATTTTTGAGTTATTTTTGTCACATACATACAGACGGACGGACATTTTCAATTTTTTTTTCGTACTCAAATAGGACTAAAAGGTAGAGATTCGTCAAATTCTCGGGTTTGAATTTTTTGACGATTACAGTACTTCTATGTATGCGAGTATTCTATTCTCCATTTACGTGTAAGTAAAAAAAAATCGTAGATAATCTATATGCTGTTAAGAAAATTCTCTCAAGAACGATTCGAATTTACAGGTAAAATGCAGACTTTATTGTCTACGAAATTTGTATTAAATGCACACGATACAATGTACAAACACACAGCGAATTAACTCTATTCAAACGCTTATTATGTAACACCAAAGCTCTTGTTAGAATGTACTCCAAAAAGAAAATACGTTCTGTAAAGCCGAGCCAACTATTTCAACTTTTTCTCTGAACTGACTCTCGGCTCCTCCCATGCCGTGCCTTATATATAAAGAAACAGCGTGAACGCTCCAGACAAGTTTGGAAATTTCTCCAGCGTTTCCGAGGAACAAATCTCTACTTTTTAACTTTCTCTGCCCATTTTGCAATAAAAACCATTCGCGACATCATTATGTCACTAACCCACCTACATCTCCAAGTTAGTCAAATATGACGATCTTCTGTTGGAAATCCTATTGGAAATTTTTTTTTCTCGCTTACGCTCTATTTCATTACAAATAATTTTTATGCAATAAAACTATTTACAATTATTTATAAAATTTTCATTTAATTGCTCAAAGCTCATAACAATGTGCTCTTTTCGTTACTCGACATCACTTGTGCATTGCTATTTTTATTAAATCTTCTAAAATATAGGTCAATTAATTTAGGCAATATCATTTGTGGTATGGAATTACAACTTAGTGACGGTGATTGGATATACAACTCTTTTTTTTTTTATTTAATCTCAACATTGCCTTATCATTATGTGTCCTCATTACGTTGCTATATGAACCTATCTTCCCCAAAATTTTGATCTTTTAACTTCCTGTTAGTTAGTTATAAAATATTAAAATATTTTATGAATCAAACTTATAATGGATTTTCTTACAGCCCTCTCTCAACCCCGAGGACCAGAAAACAAACGATTATGTTCTGCTCAACAAGTGGGCAATTCGTAATTTCAAAGTGCAACATGGAGATATCGTTGCCTTGACGTAAGTGCCTTTTTTTCCTCCTACTCTTACTTAGGCTCTTGTAACACCGTTTCAATAATCAGAAATAAATGTTGTCTATAAATTCCTTCCTTATAAAAATTAATCAACTTGAAGTAATTAAAAAATGCATCAAATTTTTTTTCTTTAAGCAAGAGCATCATAATTATATCCTCTCATTGACTTTTCTGAAGTTGCTTGCCATCATTAATGATCCTTACATATCGGTTATTTTTAATGATCCTTGTATAAGGATCCTAAAAGGTGCTTTAAAAAAATACGGGCTACTTATATATTTTTAAAGAAATAATTAAAAATAGATTTTTTCTCGTGCGATGTATACTTTATTTGTGGTGTCTGATTTTTCATCTTAACGGTAAAGTGTTTTCACTGTTCAGTGTAAAATGTTTTCTCTTCAGTTTAGGGAAAAGCTGAAAGTGTGGGGAAGAAAGTACCTTCCATTGATTTGATTTTTCATTTACTTTTGCTGGTAGAGAAATTTTTTTGACGACTTTATTTTTAATCATGTAAGAACATGATGTTGTTTTGGTTTGAGGTTTTTGGAACCTCAAAATGTGTAGGCAACAATTTCGCGATTTATCGCCAACTAAATCTACAATTTGATTTTTAAATTATTCATTCTCTGAATTCTTACTTATTAATTAACTGAATTCTTAATTATTATAATTTATTTAAATCATTAACCAGTTCACACCGGTTTGAAACAATCACGTGACTACCAGATTACGCATTCGTCGCTCGCACGCACGCACTCACACACGCACGCACGCAGAGAGAGAGAGGAATAGAGACCGATAGAGAAGTCGTGATTGCTTCAAACCGGTTTAAACTGATTAATAAATTAATTAAGGCAAATGATGACTTAAAACATAATATTGTTCACACATGATGATAACTAGAACTCTGCAATCGTGGATTTCGTGTTTTTTTTTTACTTAAATTTTCTGAAATGTCATAAATATGTTAGTAAGTCGTTTCAGCCCATTGTTGCTTTTCTGCTCATGATTACTACTTGTTTATAGACATTTTTTATTACATTTCAGCATTGTTGTTTGTATATACTTTCAATGATTTTTCTGCAAGTAATTTTTAATATAAAAGTTTTAGAATTGTTTTTTGAAAATTATATGCCGAAAAAAATGTGTATTTAATTCTCTGTGAGCATTTAAAAAGGAATATAAAGAACGGTTGAAAACTTGCAAAAATATAAGTAATTGCTGCTAAAAAATTGACTATATTAGCACTGTCTGCCCATTCAAAATAGCACCTATTTTTGGAGGAATCGATATTTAAAGAAATTACTTCATAGGGATTTAAGGAAAAACAAAAGTAGAGTTTATTTCCTTGATCATTTAAAAAAAAGAGAGAATAGAAAATGTAGAAAATGGAATTGTAGAAATTGAATGCAAAATTAATGCATTTATTCCTCAAACTGAATATCTTAGAGATTTTTTTATTCTAATAAAATCTAATGCGTTGCGAAAAGTTGTTAGCCAGAAAATTAAACATTTACAATTATCATGCAGCAAAATTTACAAGTTGTTTATTTACGTTCTTAACCTACTTTTTTATTTCCAAAATTTGATATGTAAATGAAGTAGCCCCGTGACTTCTTTCTTAAGATCGCTAACAGTATTGAAATAAAATAATTTTAGCTTAAGAATGAAAGTACTTTAGTAAAATATCTATTACAGACGTGCAGAAAAAAAAATATAATAATTTCACTTCGGTGTTAACAAAATATATTCGATGATTATTGATGGTATTGTGCACAATTTAATGAATTTCATCACTAACTTTTATAATCAAAACTACTCTAGTATTGATTCTTATTTATTCATTTCCTACTATTAGCTCACGT
>JAOUZG010006261.1:1227342-1238372 GCA_026289955.1 Argiope argentata
TGGTCAAATTTTCCAATCGTTAATAAAATACTTTTTATTCATCCACTCAAGTTCAAATATATATTTTTTCTAAAACTGGTAGAGGATAACACTTGATATTAATACATTTTTTGTCAAATTTTAATACATAAATTGGTTAATTTTTTATTTATTAATTAAAAACTAACTTCATATCCCCACCGCCAAATTAGTAAGACTTCAGTGTTTTTTCCCCCATGCTAATGAGGCTAGACTTAACATGTTTTCGACTGATTATTTCAAACAATTCTGTTTATTTTCATAGTGATTGATGTATTTAAAATCAAACGTTGTTAATTCATTGATTTTTCGGATTAATTTCGAAGTACTTTTGAATTAAAATAAAACTGAATAAAGGAAATTAAAAATTTCTAATCCGTATCGCGTTACCCGAACTGGCGTAGAAAATTCACGCATTTGTGTTGCTTTAATTGGCGTTGAAAATCCACGCATCCTCATTGTGTTTTGTTTTATTTTCAACAGATATGGACTTGATTTTGATTTGACCAGACTTAATTTTTTATAAATTATTTATATTATTTGTAATTATTTTATAAAAAGTCACTAAAATAAAATTTTTCTATGTTGACCTAAGCAGAAATTGACTTACTTTTTTATAATGCTTCTTTTTTAAAAATAAAATTTGACTTCTCATTAAGTTTAAACAAAAAAATATTTTTTATAAATCAAACTTTTTTATTGCTTTATATTCATTTTAAAGTAACTTTACTATAACCTAACATGACTCAGTTTTGATTACGCTTGATTCCGGGATTATTACGAATTGTAGACGCTTGAGGGTTTATCAATATCTCAGTGAGATTATTGAACATTGGGGCTTGAGACAAATATTTGCGGTTATGGTCTATTGTATGAAATTCCCTGCCGCAATTCTAACAATTGCTGGGATTCTGTTCACTTGATTATATCAAAATATTTGCATTTATCCAGGATTGCTGGGGCAGAAGTAACCTGTAATTCGGAAACTACAAATTTTTCATTTTTCCTTGCGATCTTGTGAATCTGTTAGACCAATTTTTATTAGATTTGAATTGACGAAGGTGGCTGCACGGGGGTTGAAATTTTCGGCCGATTTCGTAGATCTTCCAAATCATTGGGGAAGGAAAGGAGTATGGCAGGGAGTTGAAATAGTTATTTCCTTACAGATATTTAACTGTTGGTAACTGGAAATCATTCGAATTGGACGAATAATTATCTGCGCCTAATAAAAAAAAACTTAATATTACATTTTTTTGATATTTTTTAGTTTTTGGACATTTTAGTATTTTTTTTTTCGGATTGGAGGGAGGGTGACATATTTTTTAAGTCGCACTCTCCTTCAATTTCACATTTCATAATTTTCTCCCCCCCCCCAAATGGCAATTGAAAACAATATCATTTCACTCATTCGAACTCATTTCATGAATTTAAAATAATCCATGCAAATCAAAATTTCAGATGACTGTGCATCGTGTAATATCTATTCATGTAATATCTATTCGTCAGTTGGTGTGAAAAAAGTACTTGCTTTATGATATATATTTTCTACTCCTGCTATTTCAGCCCTTATTTTAGAATTTTCATTTAGGCTATATTTTATTAGTTATTAAGTTGGATCTAATTTTATTGTTATTGATTTCTGTTTGCATAAGAGTTAATCATGTGCATTAGCATTATTATAATAAAACTAATCTAAATTGTTATGATGTTCTTTGAGGTTATTTTATGGTTAGTTTAATTCGATTAGTTATTTTCGATGTATTAGTTAATAAATATATACATTATCCGGTTGGAAAAATGTTTACAATTAAAATATCACTGTGAGAAGTGTGAAGTATAATTAAAAACTGTTCTTTATATTTTCAAATCCCATGTTTTGAAAAGTATATTTTTGTATGACACAATGCGCATGTGTCTATTATCGAATGTCTTGTGAATATATGCAGGATGGACATGATTGATTGATGATGTATTTACATTTCCTTCAGCATCATTATAACTTCAAAAATCTGAACTATGAAGTATTTTTCCCTCTAAAATGGTTCTCCGAAAACATAAATTCGACATCATGGCATACAAGATGCTCGAATTTTTTAAAAAAATAGTTTACAAGTAATGTTAATACATCAATCAATAATGTACATCATACATTCATTTACGAGACATTCGATAATATACACATGCGCATTCTGTCATACAATACGGCTTCTACTTAATATTTATATGGGGATTAGTATGTGTGTCGTGATTGGAACGTCATGCGATTTGAATCCATTGGTGAATATTATACTCCAGTTCATGATGCGAGCAAAAGCTTGATATCCGTTCCCCCTCTCTAATAATTGAAGACAACTTAAGTTAATCGAAGATATGAAAAAAGATTTTATTGCTATTCTAATACATTTAAAAGTCAACGAAATATTTGAATATTATTTAGACATTTACATTAAATTTTGTATGTAAAACAAAAGTTGTTAAATTTGTTAAAAGTTGTAAAACAAAAATTTTCAGACCTCCAAAAACACACAAAAGTAAATACGTCATCCATCTTTGACACGATAGCTCTTAGTCGCAGCATTTGTTCATAGTCATGACTGTGATTATAGTCGTGCCGTTTCTGCTATTTTTGCTGTCTTTTAAGGACAGCTGGTGTTACTAATCTGAGGACTGTTTTTTTCTCCAAACACTAGTTGACTATAAAAAAAATAAGCGAGAGTGTTGTTCCTCCATCCCTATAACAAACAGTCACTAAATATTATTTTACACCATGTGCATCAGTTAAAAATTAATATTAATTAATGCTTTATTCCCGTACGTCTGAAGACTTGGAAGAGCCGCAAGTTCTTACTCCTTCACCCTGTACCAAACCTGAAAAAGAAAAGCGCAAATATATTATTCCTACAAAATAGAAGAATTTGTAACTTTTTTCTTTTCTTTTGGCCTTTAGTATAAAAGAGCCATTACTGATTCTACTGCCTGAACTATTTTACTAACAGTGCTTTGCAATTATATATATATTATTATTATTACCTGTTTTACTATATTTTTCCAATGCTCAACATTTGATCCTTTAGATAAGTATTTAATTAAAAAAGTTTCCATCTAAGGGCTGGTGAAATGTATTTTAACCATTTTATAAACTCTTTAAAAAATTTCTGTGTTTTTAAAATTTGGTCTTTTTATCATTTATTACCATATGATTTATACCGTGAACCTGTTTATCTACCTTAATCTTGGCGCAGCATGGCCAAACATGACTTGCGCCAAAAAATCACGTTGCGCACATTTTCATGTGATGTATTTAAATATCTTTACAATTATGTTTTTCCGAGTTGGCAACCAGAATTTGCATTTCAAAAATAGAGTTCTTTTTCTATTAATATAGAGTTGTGTTATGTTAAAAGGCCGATGTTATACTAAATTATTTAGCTTTTTATTTTTCTCATACGCATTGCATAGCATCAATACCCTACATCTGGTGATCCGGATGTGATTTCGAATGTTGTGAAGCTATTTTTTATCAGATGCGGTAAATGACGAGATATTGAGTTCGAAACAAAATGAATGTGTTTCCAAAATTTTTATACATGTTTGATAATTTTTTGATATAACCGCTTTGAAGATTTTATGCATCGGAGGATAAATAAGTTTTCCAATTACTTCTTTGAAGAACTTTGTCATTAGTAATCTGAAATGGACTTAGGTATAATTTTTAGAAACACCTTATTCCTCGAGAAGCTATGGCTTTTTAGCCAATTTTTCAATCCAAAGAAGAAATGAAAATCAGTCGGCTCTAAGTAGCATTCTCGACGAAGGGAAAAAAGAACGAAAATATATCGCTGCAGAAGTTCTTGTTCAATGAATTTAAATAATGTTTAGAACGAATTGAAATTGCGACTTTGGAATATGAATATTTAGACATTCCTATTCTTGTTTCCTGAAAAGAAAATTCGAAGAATTTTCAGGCTAATAAGGAGCATCAGAGGACCGTTTAAATTTCTAGACTTCTTTGGAGGGGACATCGAAAGCCATGTGCATCGATATAACAAATGCCTCAGTTTTCATGACGATTATGTCAATAAGTCACCATGTAACCAACATGTAATCAAACATGACACTTCACTGGAAATGATTTTTTCAGCGTTTTGAGAATTGAATTTAATCTCTTGCGAATGGCGCAAATATGCATAAATAGTTTCGATGAAGTACTGTTTGGTTTGTTGGGGGTTTCGCATACAAAAGACGCGAGCAGCTCGCTAGCAGAATTATGGTCTGTATGCACATTTACATCATCTGTAAGGTGAAAGAATTCATAGGATATTGTGTAATTCTGTTGAAAGCTGTTCATAGTCGAAGTGAATCATAGGGTAAATAGCTGTAGTTTGGTGTTGAGCATCATTTTGGTATCGAATTTCAGCATTGGAAATCATGATTGGTGAGTGTATTCTTTTACACCTTTTGTTTCATCCTTTTGGTATCGAACATCACTTTGGTGTCGAATTTCAGCATTGGAAATAATGATTGTCGATTGTGTTCTTTTCCACCTTTTGAAATATATGAAATAAAAGAAAATAATTATTTTCAAATTTGAATGTAAAGAGAAAGACTTTTACTCGCCGTGAAGATAGCCATTTTATTTTCCCAATATTTTTTCCAGCTCCTTCTTTGTTATTAGCTATTTCGATACTATTGGCTATTTCAATTTTGAGATGTGGTGGAACAACTGGTTTCAATAGTTGTAACAGTATGTTTGGAATATATTTTTAAAGAAATAATTTTTTTTAAGTAACTGTATTTTTTTCGGAAAATCTAATGCCTATTTTAATGATCGCTTTTAGAGTTATTGAATAAGAGAGAGAGAGGGGTATGGAAATAAGGAGGAATAAGAGTGACTTTGAAACAAAATTAGGAAAGGAGAGAACTCCCTTTGTTCTATATTGATAGTGATTCATATGATCTTATTTGCAATGTCATCAAAAAATTATTTTTGACATTTGGCTAAAAAAATAATGAGAGTTATCTTTAATGGTACATTGAATGGTATACGAAAAATGGCATTGAAACAAGAATTAAAAAAAGGAATCAATTCTTATTTGTTCGATATTGATAGTGATTCATATAATCACTTTCGCAATGTTATCAAAAAAAAATATTTTTTTTTTAATTTTTGGTTTGAAAACTTAATGAGAGATATCTTTGATAGTACATTGAATGACATAAGAAAAATGACATTGAAACAAGACTTAAAAAAAAAACCCCTTTTGTTTGCTCGATATATATAGTGACTCATATCATATTTGCAATATCATCAAAATTTTTTTGTCGCTTTCCTTCAAAATTTTATGAGAGCTATCTTTAATGGTACATTGAATGGCATTGGAACAAGAATTAAAAAAAGAAAATAACTCTCGCTTGTTCGATATTGATAGTGGTTCGTATCATCAAATTTACAATATTGACACAAAATTATTTTTGCCTTATGGCTTGAAAACATTATGAGAGACACCTTAATGGTACAAAACGGCTTACTGAAATATTTTCCATATTAAATTTGAAATATGCTTCTTTATTTAATATCGTATCGCAACATTCGTTAGCATGTGACACCTAACTGAGGATATGACTTTTTAATATTCTTCAGTAGCTGTAACAAAATTATGTATTTTTCTACGTTTATCTTTATTTATAATGATAGAAATGTTGACTCAGGAAACAAGAATCAATTGAAAGAAACACTCAAGAACTAAGTACAGTCATAACATATGACTGAAGATGGAAAGAAAAGATAGAATAACTTAAAAGTTGTTTCATTGTAGGAAAAAAATCATGCCATTTTTTTTCACTCTAAACAGTCATTATTCATAAATTGCATTAAGAATGGGTATTTATTATTTTATAAAATATTGTTTTATTAAACTGGAATTTTTGCATGGTGGAAGCTTTGAAGCTCTTTTAATCATTGGATTAGTGAATATTTAGAATCATATCGATTCGAATAAAATGCTTATTGGCCCAGGAACTATTTTTTATATTAAATTGTCATAAAAGAAAAAATTATTTTTCTAAAATTAATAAAGCTTATTCAAACTGCGATGATTATTGATTGACAAATGAAATAATCTTTGATAAGTCCTTTACTGATTGTAGAAGCTGCCCTCCACCCTTTTTTTTGGCAACAAATGTTTTGTATAGCACTTAGAGATAAAGGGTTTGCGTTCTTGAAATTTACAAGTATTAATTTAAATCTGTTATCTCCTATTGATGATGCAAGTAAACTTATTCTCATAGGTATGTGATGATTTAAATTATTCACTGCCACATTGTAGTAATATTGAGTAAGAATGTTTATTTATATCTCCTATAATATAAGAAACTATAATTGAAAAAGCCAGAGAAGAAAGAATATTAAGTACATAATTCTTCAATTCAAACTGTAAAAATTAAAAATATTTAATGAAGATCTATTTACTATTGAATATTTTAGAAGAGAAAAAAGAAGGCAGAAGAACGCTTTTTTTAGAAGCTTGTGCAAAACTTGAAAATCCTACCAGTAGAAATTATCGGAAAAATACTATCAGGAGGAACTTGTTAGCAAAAAATTAACAATGAAGGGGGAAAAATAAAGAACTTCCCTTATATAAAAAATAAACAAATTTTGAAATGCCAGGAAACGGCAGATTGAAGTATAAAGGAAATGTTTGAACTTTTACTTCAAAAAAAAATGGATACATGAAGTTTTTATTTGGTCATATTTTCTTAGTGAAATGCATCTTTTATTTAGTTTTTTTTGTCAAATTTTATAACAGTTTGTATTAAAAAAACTTTTTGAGTAAATAATTCATTTTTCATCATCAATTTTTAGAAAAAATAACAATTCTACTATACTTTTAATATTATGCGTTTTTGTTTAAATTATTTTATTATTCAATTAACCTAACTTCTTTTACTTCTCGGTGTTTACGTATGGCACGATTCGTTATTTATGAAGTTAGGCCTTTTCTTTGTTCCAAACCTATGTCATGTTTGACGTAACTTTGGATAATAAATTCATTTTCTTCTTTACTTTTATATTTTTATAGCCTTTCGGAGACTGAAAAAACAACGGCTATTGTAATTTATGTCCGAATGCAAATGTTAGTGAAACAAATGCAAAGTAGGCAGTATAATTTAAAAGAATTTTATCTGGCGCCATATTTATGTAAAAGATATAACGCACAAATTGCTGAATTGAGGAGTTCATTTATAATGAACAATTTTGGTCGGTTGAACATCAAACTTTTACTGTAAAAGTGTTTTTTTTTAAATAAAGATTTCTTCTAATATTATCAAATTTTCTGACGGTTTTTTACGTAATGAAAAGATTCCGATTCGCTAAATGATATTGATTTGGGTCACTTAGATCTCTTGACTACAATTCAATTCTCGTGCATCGTTTGTCAAGAGAAAACTTCTTGGCGCTCTCAAATATTTATTAACACAAGAAATAAAAGTTACTAATCTCAGAGCAGTCAAAAAATCGCCTTAACCCTTTCAAGAACCATGGGAAGTATGCTTTCCACCAAATTTATCAATCTTCGACTAAAATCACATAGATTGGGATAAAGTTCTGACACATTTTTCAGTAACAGAAAAATAAATTTTTTGATACCTTGTCTCACACAAAATGTCGTGTTTTTATTTATTCCTTAATTATTAATTAACTAAATTAATTAATTTGTCAGAATAATTTATCTATTAATTTAAATGAATCATTTTTCTTATGTCAACCTCAATCCTAAAAATATTTTACTATCCGATAACTAGAAAAAAATCATCCCTTGAAAGGGTTAAGCATAGTTCATCCGAAACCAGCTATTGTCCTCAAAAGAAGGCCACGCCTTCTTTCACATGAGAGCAGTTACTGTGCGCATTAAAATGCCACGTCTACTACAGGAGCAAGATATCGCCTTAAGCAGCGTTGTGCACACGACCAGTTATTGTGCGCAGCAGAAGGCCACGCCTTCTGGTGGATAACCATGTTATCGCAATAAGGCAACAGCAATGATGGTCTCATTGGAGTCAAGTGATATTTATCCGATTGGCACGACCTTCTATTGCGCGCAATATCTGGTCTTGTGTGAGTGCTGCTTCAGAGATGTTATCTTAAACCAGAGGGGGGGGGATAGTCTCCCCGAAATTTTCTCGTACACTCTCTAATTTGTGCTTTATTAGCCATATACAATTAGTGAACAATAATTATGAAAAAGAGCATTACAGAATAATTTTTGACAATTATCGCAATGATTAGATTGATCCCCTATCATCGCGTATTTGAATTATCGCATTTATATACTTGTGAAAGAAGTAACTAATTGACAATCAACCCCGAGTTGGATTGGTTCCAAATTTTTAACGAATCTGCACTTTGATGTAAAATCTTTGCACTAAATTTTATCTGGCTTTTTTTCTTCATTTTCTTTTTAATAGAGTGCTTACTGTTATGTGGGGCTAACTTTATAAGCCAGATAACATCTTCGATACCGAAGTCGACTTTTGTATTGTAGTCATGTTACTGGGCTTCTGGCCCTATTGTCGCAGGTTCGTATCTCGACCTTCAATCGGTATATTGGTGACTTTGACAACGCAACCTTCAAAAGTCGTGGCATCATCTACCTGCAGCAAAAATGAAGCCGTCAGACTCACTTGACGTAAACAAGCAAACAAACAAAGCCGCCAGCCTCATTTCATGCAAGAAAAAAAAGCCTTCAGACTCACTTGACGCAAGGAAGCGGCAACTCACCATAACGCTTGGCGCTATAAAAAATAATTCGTCTATCTTCCGACTCATTGGTGGGGGAGTTCTGTGGCGCTAGCTTCATAAGCCAGATAACATCTACGATACCGATGTCGACTTTTGTTCTGCAGACATTTTATTTGGCTACTGGCCCTAGCGTCGTGGGTCCGTACCGCGACCTTCAATCGGAACAGTCATATAAACAATCGAGCAGACAAATTTTCTCTGAGCGGATTTCTTTCAAAATTTCTCAGAAACCTACAAATTTGGTGTAAACGTCACACATCATATTTCATTTTTTAGTTCAAATCCTTTTGTAGTTATTGTTTTCACAGACATTCCAAAAATGTTTTTTCGTAACCATGTAAGTTTGAAATGTGGAGTTTTGTCGAAGTCTCAAGTTCAATGATTTTTTAATGATTACAATACTTTCTTTTTGTATACTCTTTCTCTTGTATGAGGAATTAAAAAGGGCTGGAAAGGAAGATGCCTTTCCATAGTTTTTTTTTTTTTTGGTGGTAAGATCTCTGTTCGTGAGTCGTAGGGTTTCAGGTTCGAGACCCGATTCCATTAAAGAAACGTTTTAGAGGGTCTGTTGTACGTTGAATTCGTGAAGGCCAAACGTTCTCTCTCTTATGTGGTGTTAAGAGAGATTTGTCAACTCAGGAGTCGTCCTCGTCATCTGACCAAGTTTCAAAACTAAAAGGTTCATCCTAAATTAGTCCTAGTGTTGTTTTGCATCGGGACGTTAATGTAACTAAACCTAAACCAAACCGAATTTTTTGAAGTTATTTATTAGTTTTGCTCTCTCGTATGTATTGAGAATCAGGCGTTATTAAAAGAGGGTGAGACAAAGAGGCATATAAAATTTTCGGACGTCTGTCGTCTGGGATATCGCAAAGATAAATTGTTCCCATTTTAAAGTTAAATTTGACGGAAGAATGAAAAAAGAAATTCTTACATCCGGCCGCCATTTATTCTCGTTATTCCACTGTTGAAAATGACCTTCGTAAAAGTTTGGAAAAATCTTTGAGGATATTGCCCTCGAAGTTGCTTTTTATTTCTCGTTGAATGTTTGTGCTAGCTCGGTTTTAGCTTTATACCAAAACGTTGTGAAACATGGTGCTCAAGGTTAAAAGTGTACTGGAATTCAATAAATGACGATGATTTACCGGCTTGATACAGTGCATGAGGCTATTTAAAACATTTAGCCTTTGCATCGAGAAGATTCCTGAGGATTTTGAAATTATTGCTATTATTCGATGTCGAAACTTTAAAGGGAATTTTATCAAGATTTTTTATTTTTTCGTGTCACGTGTTTCATTATTTATTATTATTTCTGTTCATATTGTTTTGCCAAATCTGGCAACGCGTTATTAAAAACATTTTTTGAGATGCTCGTGGAGGTAATAAATTTCAATTTTTTGCCTACGGATTTTTGTTGACGTCACAAACCTCATTCCCAAGATAACATGTTCTGACATGATAAAAAGGAGTAAAGAGAACGAAATCATTTATCCCTAGTATTGTATATAATAGGATTCTTTTAAATTTGACGCGAGTCGATTCTGTCAGGAATTCTCACAATTATGGATCTTGACAAGAGAAACACAAGGATTCGTTAGAAGAATCCGTTTACATCAGTGATCAGCTCGATACGTGGAACCGATGACGCAGCATTTTTACAAAGCCTCAGTTGATTTAATTAAATAGAAAAAGTGGAATGGGATCAAGAAATATTAGAATATTTTTAGAATGACTTTGATATGGGCGGAATGAAGCTAAAAATTGAGAAATTAATTAGGATTAAATTTTTTGAAATAGCATTATATACATATATATTTAAATATCCTTGTTGATTTTTATGTATTTATGTTTTTCTTTTTGAAAAGATGAAACTTTTTCAGATAAGGCACTTTAAATATATCTCATTGAAATAAAAATAAAACAGATCTTTGTAAAACAATTCTGAAAACTGTTACTTCTCCATTAAAATTTTTTTTACATTATTATTTTTCAAAAGATTTTTTTCCCTCCGCATTGCGCACAATTACTGTGCTCTCCAGAAATGACGGAAAAAAAATCACCTTAACTTGGATCAGTCTAAATGTCCTTCACCGTGAGGCCTCTGCTATTAAAAAACGATTACTTTCAGCTTTGGGGATCTGCAATAAGTTTTGCAATTAAAAAAATAAATCGAAAAAAACTATTTAAAGACCCAGAAAGAGAAAATGTGATC